>JAJLZI010000006.1:0-280454 GCA_030572135.1 Intestinozyma alai | reverse complement strand
TTTTTTTTTTTTTGCAACCCTCCAAAACCAAGCGCGCTACCAACCGGGTTCACCATCTCCATAATTGTTTCCACCTCTGCATTTGCACCCAGCATCGCAGTTCCACTCGTTGGAAGATATGTACGGGTCCTTAATGTTCTTATCCTCCCTAAATAACAGTACAACGTGCCCAAACCTCCTACTGAATCTACTTCTCTTTTTATTATGTTCCCTAAACAATCCATTTGCACCCATATATTACACCTGCTGAGTAAATATACAACACTAGTATACACACTGCGAGACCGCGGTTTGCATTCTTGGGCTAGCCAAGTTAAACCGATATACATCTCCCACTACTAACCATTAATACAGTTACCAAATACAAAAAAAAAAAAACAAAAGAAAAATAAACCAAGAATTAAAAACCATCATTACTCATCGGGAGGACCAAACTCGCCTTCAAAAATAGTAGCTCCAGCCTTTCTTCTATTCTCAATCACCACACATTCGTCCATTTCCAAAATCAGACCCGCAGAAGGCCGGTCAAATGGATTGGGCCGGAGCATCTTATTAACTAGTTTATCCAAACTCATCAGGTCGCCGCTAACAAGAAACTCCGGGGCCCATGCCGGTATCAACGCCGCCGGGGATTTCATGCTGTTGGATGCATTGCTGCCGGCAAGAACAACAGGGAGATTCAAGTGGTTGCTACTACTGGATTTGCTGGTCAAGTTCGCCAGTGCCGTCCCCGGACACGAGTTGGTAGTTGACGAGCGCGTGGCCAAGGAATTGGCACAGCTGCTGGCGTTGGTATTGGAACTCAGGTTCGTTAGTGCCGGGTTGGTGGCATGCTGCAAAAACATCGAAATGTTGTCGCTCGACAACTGGCCCGCGTCGCTTAGATCTCCACTGCGCAACTTCCTCCAGGGCGTCCCATTATCAGGAAGAATTATATTGGCGGCGATCTCGAGGATAATCAACCCCACGCTGAATATATCGGCAAACGGGGTGTAGATTTTGTCATTAATTAGCTCCGGTGCAATGTAGTTTCGGTCACCCTCCAAGTCAAAGTTCTTGTCCAATATTGGAAGCTTGGTGGCCAAACCAAAGTCCCCTATTTTGAGGTACCCTTCAAAGGTGACGAATATATTGGCTGGCTTCAAATCCAAGTGGAGGTATCTCTTCAGGTGGATAAACTTGAGGCCACTCAATATCTCAATCAAGATCTTCCAGATCCGGAACTCATCAATGCGATAGTGCTTGTTCCCGTCCAAGAAATCAAACAACGTGCCCCCTTCACAAAACTCAGTCATAATATAGTAGTAGTTGTTGAAGTCCCACGCTTCTATAAAATACACCAAATACTCCTTTCCTTCCTCTTCCTCGTCTGACCCCGAGTTGTTCACTGATGTCAACACCCTCAATGCTTCCACTTCGCGCAAAATGGCTCCCCGTTCCAGCCGGCCCAATACGGGCCGTTTGCTTCGTTTGATGGCAAACTTTTCATTCTGGAAAACACATTCGTATGCCACCGAGAACTCTCCATTACCAATACACTTGATATTCCTCATGCCAAACTTTTCCACCAAGTGGTCATCGATTTTGGATGGTTTATATGCCTCTAGTGACCGCGGATCAGGACCCCGGGTGGTTTGTTCACCCCCCAGAGTGACAGTTTTATCACACTCAGCTTCACAAATCGTTGATTCATGAACCGAGCTGAGGGTTTCCCCCTTGGAGCCGGCAAACACCGAGTTTATGGGAGTTGATGGTTCCTGGAACTGGCTTGACGTAGCCTGGCTTATAAATGGCGGTTTTACGGCAGTATTCACCGATAACGGGCCCACGGCTTCACCAGCCATACCCAACATCTCTCGACTACCTCCTGCTTTTTTCGTGGGGGTTTCAGGCACGCTGCTCATATCCACGTCAGATAGTTCAATGCCTAGGTCGTGGTACCCGGAATGATCCTGCTTAACACTATTCCCCCCGGATATTGAGAAAAAGCTCATGCTTTGATTGGCACTATCGACCAGATAAGAATGATTCCGGCCAACTTCAATGGACCCTTCGGTATACTCATCCTCACCAAAGGTATTCTTTAGCGAAGAGGGTTTTCTACAGTTATCATGGTTGGTACTCAACATCATTAACGGGTTCCGTTTAATCGGCGTCTCCGGGGGCAAGTTCCGGTCTCCTACTAGACGTACACTATTCTTTTTAAGCAACCCTGACGATATAAATGCTGTTTGTAGTGGCTTAACAAATTTGTATGAGGGTGGACGATTTTCCTTTTGATCAAGTAGCGTGGACTGACGATTGTTTATTGGTTTTGGTTGGTGGGATGGGGATGCAGACTTGGAGGGTGAGTTATGGTAGGTTATGATTGACGAGACATTATTGCAGGATCCTGCCAGTTTCCGGTTCTTGGAGGGACTATCGTAATCAAAGTCGTCCATAGTGTCGTAATGCAGGGGTAGTTCATGCGGTACTGATGTGGTGGGGTGCACCAAGGTCGACGACGTTAATGGAGTAGATGTAATTGGTGATTGGTACCTATTTGGAGAATGGTAGGTTTTACGCACTTTATTAGTTTTATTGGTTGTGGGAATAGTTGCAGAGTAGTGCATTTCATCGACAATGGACCCTCCCACGTCCAGTCGGGGCGACAGAAGAGTATGGGGATCTTTGGCTGCATTCTTGAACATCTTGAACCCTTTGTGTTTGGATGGGGTTCTGATTGGTTTCCCGGCAGGAGAGAACAATTCCGAGTTGATGGTGAACCGGACCGTTGATGGTGACGGTGATTGACTCACCAATTTGTGGGGCCGTTTGAACTGGTTCACCTCTACTGGTGTTCTCACGGTGTGTGGGCTGGAAAACACCACTGGGGTGGAATTTCGGTTGGCCGCCATCAGGTATTCGTTATCGCTCCAATCTCGAGCTGGGTCGGATTCTTGGGCATTTCCGAGGTCTATGGAAAGATTGAGGAACTTGGACGAGCGTTTGATTGAAGACGTTTGCGAAGCCACCAGGAGGTGTACGAAGGAATCATTTTCAGTTTCATCTATTTGGGTATTTTCAGTATGGTTAGCATCTTGATGCAGGGTTAGTATCCCTAAAGGTTTGTAATCCTGGGCGTCGTCGGCTTCGTCTATGCAAGTGTCTATGGTATCGTTGATTAGGTCCTGCTTTACGTTAAATGGAGGGGATTTATTTAGCTTTCTTTTGGAGATGATATGACTATTGGGCTTGGTGGGATCATCGGCAGCATCGTCCAAGATCATACTATTGAATGACCGAGAAAAGTGGTTATTGGTGAAGTATTCCAACAGGTTGGTGTTCATATACGGGGGAGATGTGGGTTTTAGGGTGGGATATTTCTTTGACTGTGAGCGTAGGGAAGGGGCCACGGATGATGGTACTAAATGGGTTATGGGTCTGGAAGAGGGTGTCGACGTCATAGTGGCGGATTTTGATGGTGTTGTTGTTGTTGATGATGAAGAAGAGGATGTTGTTCCATTTGATGTGGTACCCACAGTATTCTGTGGACGCGACATTATTCCACCGGAATGTATCTATCAACAATTGGTTAGTGTCGGGTGCGTGTGGACGTTCCAAATGTGGTCAATTCAGTATATCCAGAAGTATCCGGGCTCTATATGAGTGGGATAGTGGTGGTTATGACTGTGGTTAGTTTCTGGTCAAGAGTGCCAAACCACCTTTACAGTGAAAAATAATGAATAAAAAAAATGGGTTTGAAACAAGTATAACTAGAGTGAATAACCGTGATGCTTTCCCAGTAAAATCTTCTTTTTTCTTATTTTTCCTTTTCAAATGTCGACGTTACTGATGAACGTGAGTATAGTAGTAGTGACAATGTTGTCGTTGTTACGGTTTAGTGACGCAATGGACTGTTCTATATACTTGTAGAGAGGAAGTGTGTAGAAACCTACAGTGTGAGCAGGTTGGACAAAACCACAACAAAAATAAACAAGAAAAAAAACAAAAAACAAAACTAGAAAAATAAACACCACCGAGAAGAAACGTAAACACGGAAAGTCAATTCTCGCGTGTTGCAGTGAACACAAAGAACAACTTGTTGGGCAAATGAAGGAAATTTTCAATCCACAGAATGCATATAATTACGGAAGGTTCGGATCTGATAAGTATGGCAGGGATGTAAAGACTGTGGTGTATAGATAAGGGGAAATAACGGGGAGGGGGGGGGATGTGGCCTATCTTTGGCCCTGATGCTTCGAGTTGGAGTTGTATTATAGGAAGGAACTCGAAAGAGTAGCCTGAGGGTATGGTCAGGGTGTGGTAACGTCTTTCTCACATCCGAGCCACACCCTGGCCACACCCTATTCTACTGGAAACCACCAATGCTATACATGGGGAGGGGGGGCTGGAAGACACGCAAATGTATAAACACGAACGCGTTTTGTGTTGCCGACACTTTTTTGTCGGGCTAATAAATTGTATCACGTGGACACAATCACATGATTTATATCACACGTCAAACATCACGTGGACATGATCACATGCATACACACCAAAATCCCAAAATATCCGCTTATTAATAACAGACTTTCTATTGGCCATCGGTAACGTGATTCTGATTACAAATTTATTTTATCTGATTTGGTCATCCCGTTTAGGAAGGAGGTACGAAATCCCTCACAAGCAAAGGATCTAAGAACCTGCCAAAAACCCTACTCCCCCAATACGTCACATGTATACACCCAGCTGATGCCGAGAATTATACACAGAGGTACACCAGAAGTTTGGCCAAACCGTCTCTGCCAAACTCGATGCACGTGGATGTACACACTTCGTGCTGTTTGGATTGACAAACACGGTTTATTCCAACCAGCATGACGAGTTTTTTTTGTGTCCAGCGGGTCACAAATAAAACATGCAAATCCCGGAGGAAACGAAATCTCCATATCGTATTGAAGGGGCGCCTTCACTTGTAAATGTCATCCTGTAGCAATCACGTTTACGAAAGGTTTAATCCAGAGAAACACCATCCTCTTTAACTCCCACACCTGAACGCTGCTCTCTCAATTTTTGCCATCCAACCGAAGAGGTGTCCGGTTTATCTGTCTCGATATACCCAACCGCAGAGGGCATCCTCTACAGTAGCAGTAAGTAACAACACCAGATATACCAAGAAAAACCAAACAAACAAAAAAAAAAACAAAAAAAAAGAAATGGCAAATAAGAAGCCAAAACGAATCTAGTGTAACCTACATTAAGGTTCCCAATATATATGTATATGTCACATATTTTTACCCTATTATCAGCTCTGATGATCCCACAAAAGAACTATCTACACATTTATGCAACCCGCCCATCTCTACATCAATCCTATTTCAAATATAAATCAGTAGCCAGTTTTATTAATATACTTTTTTGCACTATTCTTCTTTCTCTTTTTTTTTTTTTTTTTTAAAAGACTATTTGGCCTCACCCAGGCAATATAAACTCTGGATGAACTAAAAGAAATTCCGAGACCATTATACTATTAAAATCGTCCAGTTCTCCTTTTCAAAACCAACAGCAATTCCACAGTAGTAGGAAGAACATAGCATCGTACCGGCCAGTTAAACCAAGTCCATACTTTCATCTAACCAATATCCCAGGCCCCATACATTTCCCGAAACATCCAACCATAGTATAGACCAGCTACAGCCACTGCCATAAGATTCCTCCACTTTTCTCTATGCTGTGGCGTATGCAACTATAACAAGTAAAACCAGTTTTTTTTAATTCTTTTTACAATCACCAATAGCATATCGTAATGTCCACAGATACACATTCCACGACTCCTTCAGGAGCCATCAAACAAGAACCCCTGCTACTGATGCCCGTCCCAACCGCACCGCCACCACCGCCACCACCGCCAGCAGCAGCAGCAGCAACCACACCATCACCACCACCACCTCCACCTAGTTCAAATACTCAACTGGTAGTACCGAAAATTACACTAGACACTCCCCCACCAAAGTCAACCCCCCCACCAAACCAAACACCCCCAACAGCACAGCCCAACGGCCAGCAGTGCTCCAACTGCGGAACCACTAAAACTCCGCTATGGAGACGTGCCCCAGACGGAACAATAATATGCAATGCCTGCGGCTTATACCTAAGGTCAAACAATACCCACCGGCCCGTCAACCTCAAACGTCCTCCCAATACCATCCCCATCCATAAGGAAGAAGAGGGTTCTTGTCAAGGAGACGGTCGCTGTAACGGTACTGGTGGATCTGCTGCTTGTAAAGGCTGTCCGGCCTACAATAACCGAGTAGTGGTTGCCAAGAAGTCTCCCGATTCTAAACCAAACACCAGTTCTGCCAATACCAAAAGAAGCTCGCCCGAGAACGACCAAGATTCCCTCGCAATAGCATGCTACAACTGTGGCACCACCATAACACCACTATGGAGAAGAGACGATGCTGGAAACACCATTTGCAACGCCTGCGGACTATTCTACAGGTTGCATGGTTCCCACCGTCCGATCAGAATGAAGCGAAACACCATCAAAAGAAGAAAGAGGAATATTCACCCGGTAGAAAGGAAGGAAGAAGGCTCAGACTCTAATGATGAGGAGCCGAGAAAGAGTCTTCTATCACCTCACAGTTATGAGAGAGGACTGACGGCATCACCGGGGCTGGTGACGCCTACTGAGAGCAGGAAATCACACATCTCGCCATCTCCTTCTGTCATGTCCAGCCGGCTTCCTCCGCTACAATTCCGAGCTGGAGCTCGAGCTGAACCAACAGGCCCAGGACCAGCAGGAACGGCACCACCACCACCACCACCAACACAAACTACACCTACAGGACCCTTCCAACCTATATCCAGCTTTCCCTCACATATACACCAACCAATACTACAAGTACCATACACACAATCATACTATCCTCCGTACAACGGCGGCGACAGACTACCCAACGGTCCTGGCCCTGTGCCGGGACCTCCACCTCCGTTGGGGTTCAGGCTATCGCCGTTGCCAGCGTCTTCCCTGGCCTACATGTACCGCCAGCCCGAAGATATAAAGCTTCCTGCCCTCAATCTCCCCAAGAAGAACGAATCCCACGGGAAATGCTGTGGTTGCTCAGCAAAGAAACCGTCAGCACCTCCCATAGCCATTGATTTCACGTCCACGCACAAGAGAGAGAGTTCTACTCCCGAGACTACGGCCGAAGCGGCGGTGAAACTGCCCCGCGAAAAAGAACCTACAAATGATAGCGAAGGAGACCATAGAAGTCGTGCCTTATCAATCGGAAAGTTGTTGAATGGGTAGTTCACAGAGATAGGAAGAGCGAGAGTTGCTACCACTACATACGACATTGTGTATGTAAGGACTTTGTTCACTGTGTATATACTTGTAAGAATTAACATAGGCATAGTTAAACCATTTGTGATTTTTTGGGGCCAATTATTTTTTTTCATGAGTTTATGCAGGAGGTTATTTTTTTTTTGGCTTTTGTGTCACACAAACTCTCGTCACGTGATTTTATGTAATAAATTGTAGTCGATTGGCAATACAATTATTTATTTATTTGATTAGATGAGTACGGTAGGACAGTAGAGTGTAGTGGACTGTGTGTAGTGGACTGTTTGTAGACAAAATCAGACGATTGTAGACTAGACCAGACATTTTGTAGTTGATTACATATAATTTTCATCTTCCTCTTGTCATTCTCTATGTCAGACACTGCGGAAACCACTGGTGCTCCAAGAGTGGACAATTCTCTTACTAGAAAAGTAAAAGATATCGCTGCTGGGTTTGTTGGCGGGGCAACCCAGGTACTTATTGGCCAGCCAGCCGATCTTGTGAAGATCAGATTGCAAACCACGTCGTCGTCGTCGTCACTTTCGGTAATCAAAAACGTGGTTAAAAATGAAGGTCTTTTGGCGTTCTACAAAGGTACGTTACCGCCGCTATTTGGGGTCGGGGTGTGTGTTTCATTACAGTTTTATGGTTTCCACGAAACCAAGAGACAGATCTTACAGTATACTGGTAGCGATAAATTAACCACCTGGTCTCAGATATACCTCGCTGGTGCCATGGCGGGAGTGGTGAACACTCCTGTTACTTCCCCAGTGGAGCAGTTGCGTATTTTGAGTCAATCGTCACAAACCAAACTTTCTCTTAGCGATACTGTGAAAAAGATATACTCGCAGCAGGGGATCTTTAATGGTCTTTACCGGGGGTCAGGTATCACACTCGTGCGTGAGATCCAGGCGTACGGGGTGTGGTTTCTTACGTATGAAACATTGTTGCTGGAGATTATCGATTTGCAGCACTATAAATCGCGTAATCAGATATCCACCCCTGAACTCTTAGTTAGTGGAGCCTTAGCTGGGAATGCGCTCTGGCTTTCGTCGTACCCGATAGATGTAATCAAGTCGAATGTCCAAAGTGACGGATTTGGTGCTGCGAGCAAGTTCAACGGGAGTGCATTTAGAGCCACCCAGTACATATATAGAACTCATGGGCTTATGGGGTTCTGGCGGGGGATTGTGCCTTGTTTGTTGAGAGCAGTTCCTTGCAGTGCCGGGACGTTTGCCAGCGTAGAGCTAACCTTGAGGTTGTTGGGGTAGAGAGGGAGAGTAAAGCATCTAGCTTATATAGTTGATAGTAATATATACCTATACAAAACATCATTGCTTACTCTGTGGTCAGAGCACACCTGCTCTCCCAAAAGTTCAATACCAAAACACATCACCGGGTGAACGATCCAGTTCTTTCCTTCTGCACAAAGCTGTTCTTTCGGTAAACTTCCGGGAAACTCCCTGGTTGGTTATCCACCGGTGGTGACAACAACAGTTCACCAGCAGACTCTCTCCGGCCCAATGAACCATTAAGCGATGAAGCCTCAGAAGTACTCCGCCTCAATACCGTGGCCACACTGTTTCTATCAAGCCGCAATACCCACTTGGCACAAACCAACCCAACCATACACAACATCAAGATCATCGCCCCAACTATAAACACCAACCCAGCATTGTGGTACTTCGATACCGACGCTTTGTAGACGGACAAGAAGAAGATTGGTGCAAACAAACCAAATATATTCTTCAACAATGCCATGGCACTGAACAACTCGCCAATCTTGGATTCCGGGTAGAACTTCACGATCGACGAGTTTATTGCCGGACTGATCAATGTGCCAAACCCACAGAACAACGTCGACATGAAAAAGTGCATGGTTGTTGTCGAGAACCCAAACCCGAGGAAACCTACGGTTTCGCACGCCAATCCCAATGCAATCATCGAAAAGTCAACCATATCGAACTGCTTCTTAAACACCCTGAACCCCATCCCCCGCTGAAATATCCGATGGTTGATTACTGGAGAAAGGAGGATTAAGACCGTGGCTCTGCTGGCACACGAAATCGCCAACAAATGCCCGATATCCGACTGGTTCCAGCGGAATCGGTAGATCCCAGACAAGATGTAAATCTCCATAAACGACATGGCAAAGGTGGCTAGCGTACAGTCAACAAGCACCAATATAAACAAGGCTATTCTGTCTTGACCGAGTCGTGAGAGGTTTTGCACCGGCACAATTTCACGAGGGAGTAATAACAAGCGCAAGGGTTTGAGAAAGTTTGCATTGTCGGCGTATTTCTTGACCCTCCAAGCAACAGTCTCTTCGTGTTCCGGGTCTGCTGCTGTTTGCAGAGAGATGGACAAACTTCGGGACTTCCGCCGGGCCTTCTCTGACCGCGATTCCGGCAATACAAACACCGCCACCACCAACACCAAAAACAACACCAACAACTCAAACTTGAGAGGGAGGTAGTCGGACCGGGGAATCGCTTGGTTGGGAACCACCTCGTTCGATGTCACCTTTGAGCTGAGCGAGATGATCACATTACCAACCAATGGCCCGATACTCAAACCTAAAAAGAGCGATGCAATGCTCAACCCCAAGGAGTAAATCCGTTCGCGGGGCTCAACCACATCCGAGATGTAGCAGTTGGCTAGCGTCACCAACGAAAGCAACCCACCACAGAGATTGGTGACAATCTCCCAAACAATCATCCACACAAACTTCAAGCTGTCAAAGTTGTACATAATGAGAAACTTGCCTGTACGGCCCATAAAGAAGAACGCCAACATTAGTATTACAAATAGTCTTCGTCCATACTGGTCTGAGAGCGGACCAACTTTCCCCAGGGCAATTAACATGATAATAGCACCCGATGTCGTATAACCCAATTGTAAGTTGGACATAAGGATCTGGGCCGCATCTTGATTACACTGTTCTTTGTTACCCAAAGAGTTGCAAGCTAGCTTTAAAGTTACAACTTGCCGAGTTGATTCTGCACTGGAAGTACCAATAGCTAGCAAGAACAATATCCCAGAAATCATCAATACGCTGGGCCGCTTGTGCCAATGCAAGGACTTGTTTAAATCTCGCTGTTCCCGCAGCCACCGTGCATCTTCCTGCGTATCTTCATCCTCCTCCTCATCTTCCTCCTCATCTACAAAAGCTTCATAAACCTCATTGGCTGATATTTCCAAAGCGGTTTCGGGGTCTACCGGACCCGGAGAAGCAGGTTGCGCCGGCAATAGCGGGCTCGTGTCCAGAAGACCAGATTTGCCAAATGCCATAACCCAGCCACAGATACCACCCCACTAAACCAAAGAAAACAACCAGAAAGAACTATAAATTCTACGCCACCAAATCAAAGTTGACTGTGTATAGAACGCAATCCAAATACTTACCACTGTCGCGCCTAATCTAACAAGAAGGTCGGTTTCAATCAGAGTCACCAATTGAGCAAACCAGACACCACTATTGGTTGCTTACCAATTGAGATGGAGATATGGAACTGCCGTTCGTAAACTTCTCCGAGCCCACACAATGGAGTGGGATCTTTTTTTTTTCCGGCTTTGTAATTCTCCGAAAGAGCAACTTATTCTCTGTAGGGAGGAAGGAGGAGGGAGGAAGGAGGAGGGAAGGGGACGGGAAGGACAAGGAGAGTTGTGGATAGACAGGATGTTGGTACTTGGAAGTGGGATGGGGGGGGATGTACGTTTACGTATTAGTTGTCCCATCTGTTTATATATGTATAGATTGTTTACTATTGGTAATCTACAGAAGTGTTTGTATGGGATTCTGAACTGGGATTACCACCCTCTCCCCCCCCGCAAAATGCGGATAAAGCAGCCAATCGAGTGCCAGCTCGCCAATCTGGCTTGCCGGGATGGCTTGGCGAAAAGGAACGAGAGATACGAGTTACTCATACAGGATAGAATCCATTATAACGGCTCTGTGTAACGGAACAGGATTTCATTAGAAGATTCACCAGTGCGACATAAGCCTGAACCGGAGATAGCCATCGTTAAACCCAAGCAGATACCTCTCCATATACCTCCAAGTCTATCTATAAGAATAAGTTTCATCCAGTAAAGCGTAGATTCACTAACCTACAGGATTACATACTGATACTTGCCCTTCCTAAAACAAGTGGTGCCCACATATACCTTGCTTACTACTGAGTAGTTAACACGACTTCCTGTCGTATAGTAACATAAAATCATTTATTTGTGTCAGGGACACGACGAGTTCCATCTCTGTGGAATCTTTGTCTTTGAGACCTCAGAGGACTCGGTGGTGGGAGTAAAATCTCTTTTATGTCTACCAATACCCTTACGGATCTATGGGAATTGGTAGTTATCTGAGATAGGCATAAGCCATTCAGATCAATTCTAACAGTCTTTCTGAATTCTTGTAAACTCGATCTTTATTCGGTTATTTACTCAATTACGCTTTAGTAAGAAAGTTATACAAATTTACTTATTCTAAGAGATTTGGCCCAATTATATACTAATTCTTGAATCTCCTAATCTACTAACTATGTGTCATTGCTAAGTTAATAACATTCTTAGCAGTTTACCTTAATAATTTATTTATAGTCGTTTCCGGTTATTCTCCAGAACACGACTCTACATCATCAATGTCGCACAAATCTTTAATTTGCTGGAAATGTCACTTGCGACTTTTCTATGCGACAACCCCTCCATGACCCATTTCAGCATCATTCCACTTGTCAATAACTCATTTAAAAACCACCACACTGCAACCATACAATGCTTAATAGGTCAGTTCCAAAGAGGACTCCTCTGTACCTATTTGTGGTGCGACTTTTACATAATAACGGCAAAAATAGCGATAGTGAGAATATCGTATTGGCTGACGCTTTGAATTTGTTGATGCCCCAAAAGGATCCTCGACAGGTCTCCCGCAAGGAGTCTCCATTGTACAAGCCAACTATCTTGGGGATGTTATCCCAGACCGCAGCTTCGGAACAGGTTAGGCCAAAAACGGTGGTTCTAGAACCCCAGCCCCAGCATAATGGAGTTAGCGATCAGTACATTTCCAATTTGCTTTCAGGAATCAAATCCCTCGACTGGACCAATGCCCATCATGTCAACTACAGCCAGCTTTACGATATGGATGTGGGGACTATGAGCGGATATATAAAGTCTATAACCAAGGAAGAGACCTTGTTTGATATACTCGGAACCTTGTACTACAATAGCCGGTTGACGTTTCCAGTGTTGAAGGATATCGTTTGTAATAAGCACATGGTGAATATAACCAATGCGCCGATAAATGTGCTCCAGATCGAGGAAAACCGCCTATTGCAGTTGTCTCCGCTAGAGACCGCCAAGTTCAAGATTGTGCTCTTGAAGAAGTGCCATGAACTACACCGCCCGCTAGATGTTATTAGAAACTTGAAATCCAACTTTAACCAGGTGTACCTACCTTTGGCCAAGAACGCACAGTTGCCACCATACTTTGAAGTGATTGTATGGAGATTTGCGTTCAAGTACTTGAAACAGTACGATGAGCTCCACTATATAAAAACGCTAAATAGCGTGCAGTCGTTGTTTTTGATCTGGGGTGCTTCGACTGTGAAACATGCAGAAATCGCCCGTGAGATCTTGGCATCTCACCGAGACCAGTTGCACGAAATGCAGGTGCTCTTTCTACGAGTGGCCACCAGCCCGGCAGTCGAAGCAATAGTCAATGCCGAATTCGCCACGACTAAAAGGTCAACCACGCTAACAGAGCTAAAGAGAATATCGCACAAGCACCATTTGATACGGATAAACCGGGGACAGGACGATATATTACCGGCCAAGTGTTATGCCTTAGTGCGAGATTTGGAGAAGTTGGTGGCTGCAAAGACATCTAATGGCGATGGCATAGAACTGGATTCGCTTTTGTTGGAGCTATCGTCGTGTAGAGTAAAGTATATAGGGGAGATGCGAGCTATCCACAAAGAGACGCTTACCGAGGAGTTGAATATGATTTTAAATAGGGTATAGGCAGATGGTGTAGGTAGAAGGTTTATGATTATTGTATGGATTACTGAGTTGGTGGGGGAGGGGGAGAGGATCCTCGCTATTGCTTGCCTAATTCAAATTAGGCAATAGCAAGCGAGATCAAAAAAAAATATCAACCCCAAATATAAATACCCCGGTATCGGCCATCTTCTCTCTTGGATCCAGGTGCAAATGTATACAAGATGAAAGTTATCACTGATGACGCAGTAGTTTCGTTTCTCAACGGTGCCCTCACCCGAGAGACTATCCTTGACAAGTTCCAGCCTGCGTTGATGGCCAGCTTGAAGACGTATTCCCGTAGCCCAGACAAAATTGTCCCTCCGAGAATTGTGCAACTGTCCAATAACCAACAGTCGGACACCACCCATATCTACATGCCATGTATATCCCCGGACGAGGTTGGAATTAAGGTAATTAGCGGTGGACCGGGCAACAATTCGAAGGGGTTGGGGTTTCAAGGGTGTGTGCTAATCATGAACGAAATCACCGGGGTATTGGAAGCAGTATTGAATGCCAAAACATTAACTGCATTTAGAACTGCATTGGCCAGCACATTGGGGTTGACCAAAGTTGTCAGCGTGCACAACAACGATATTCTCCCGGAATTGAGTGTGTTTGGTGTTGGGCTCCAAGCGTATTGGCACGTAAAACTTGCTCTTCTTTTGTATGCCGGCAAAATAGCCACGGTGAACATATTGAACCGGACATTGAAGAACGCCGAGGCTTTGGCTGACAAGATGTCGCGGGAGTTTGCCGATGTCGAGTTTAACAGTTTCCTGTACGAGGGTGACGAGAAGGAGTTTGTGCCTCACGTTACAAACAGCTCTATTATCTTTGGGTGTACGCCCGCCACCAGTCCGGTGATTAAGCGGGGCTATTTGAACCCAGACCCCCATTTCCCGAAATTTGTATCGTTGATTGGGTCGTATAAGCCACATATGATTGAATTGGACTTGGGGCTCTGCCAGGAGTTGCAAAAACAGGGGACCTTTATTCTTGTCGACTCCAAAGAGCACACGCTACATGAGGCTGGAGAACTAATCCAATCGGGCTATACTGAGAGCCAGTTAGTGGAGATCCACGACCTTGACGGGGGATCTGGTGCTGCAAACATCACCCAGCCAGAGTCCAACATTACTGTCCAGAAGATTGTTGGTTTGTCGATTATGGATTTATCCATGGGGAAGTTGATTGCGGATGAGATTCCTGCCGCCAGTGTCATTATGGCGGATGACTTTTAGATGTGGGTGATGGAATAGGGTTTACAGTTTGGTGATAGAATAGGGTTTTCGATCCTTGGTGCTACATTCTGTACTCGTGTTATGTAAATCCAAATTCTAATTCTGTAGAGGACACGTCGGGTTGGTTCGTCCGTCTCTTCAGCCCCAACTGGTTAATCCCAACCGAAGTACACCTGCATTGGTGATTGATCAAGCTACCACGCATCCCAAACCAGTCTAAAGGCCTATTCCAACACCAATAGATATTCACTTTTTTCACGCCACTTTTTTTTGCAACTACTTTACAACCAAATATACAACTGCTAATTGCACTAATGACTTTAAACTTTATACAACATCACCCGAAACCCCTAAACCAAGTTACATCCTTTATTGATACCAACCACAACCAGTTCAAACAATACAATCTCAGATGAAAAAAATCTGAGATTAGCATAGAGGAGAAGAAATCCATTTTACGACCAATCTACACCAATCCACACCAATCCACACGACTCACCACGACTCTCCACGACTCTCCACCACTCTCCACTTACACACCAAACTCTTTGCCACAAATCCTGCATAGGCGTTTTTGTTTCTTTTTCGAAATTGTTAATTTCTTTTTTATTGGCACACGTGACGGGCGTTGTCGATTGATGTGCACTGATAACGCTGGGTAGATCCATTACCCAATGGGTACTGATTTCTTGGTTACTTGTCTTCTCTTCTCTTCTCTTTTCTTTCTTTCCAACCCTCACCAGGACAAGACGACATGGGCAGCGCAGATCAACAGCCTCTTTTGGGTGGCGATGCCTTATCTCTATACAACAAAAAACCCACAAACCGCACCAGATGGTTATCATATCTCCTCCATGTCGTGACATTATTGATTATTGCATACTTGTACTTCTGCCCCGCTGCTCACCATAGCACCGGGTCTGCTGGAGAACCGCCCCACGTGGACCGCAGTAAGAAGAAAAACATTATCATGATGGTCACTGATGGTATGGGCCCTGCCAGTATGTCCGCCGCGAGGTCATTCAGACAGTTCCGGGACAAGCTCGACATCGACGACACTTTGACTCTCGACAGGTTCTTGATTGGCTCGTCACGCACGAGGTCTTCGAGCTCGTTGGTCACCGACTCTGCTGCTGGTGCCACTGCTTTTTCGTGCGCATTAAAGTCGTACAACGGTGCTATTGGTGTTATGCCCGATCTGACCCCCTGTGGTACAGTATTGGAGGCGTTGAAGTTGCACGGGTACTTGACTGGGTTGGTGGTGACCACCAGGATCACTGATGCTACACCAGCGGCGTTCAGTGCTCACGTAGATTACAGATTCCAGGAAGATTTGATTGCCCAGCACCAGATTGGTGAGTACCCACTAGGCAGAATGGTTGACTTGATTATTGGTGGTGGCCGGTGCCACTTCTACCCATCGTCTGTTCCTGGCGGTTGTCGTGCTGATAACAGGAACTTGATTGACGAGGTGCAGAAAAATGGTACTTGGAACTACGTTGGTGACCGAGCTGGGTTTGATGCTTTGAACGGTGGCCACAACGTCTCCTTGCCGTTGCTAGGCTTATTAGCTGATACCGACATTCCCTACGATATCGACCGTGATTCTGAGGTGTACCCTTCGTTGGCTGAGCAGGTTAAAGTGGCGTTGACTGCATTGTCGAAAGCTACAGAAAACTCCGACACTGGGTTTTTCCTCTTGATCGAAGGCTCTCGTATCGACCACGCGGGTCACCACAACGACCCGGCTGCCCAGGTGAGAGAAGTTTTGGCGTATGATGCTGCTTTTGCCGAAGTTATCAAGTTTATCGACGAATCTGACGTTGATACCGTGGCCATCTCCACCAGTGACCACGAAACCGGTGGTTTGGTTACCGCCAGACAAGTGACCGAATCGTACCCGGACTATTTATGGTATCCGGAAGTGTTATTGAACAGTAGCCACTCGGGGGACTTTTTGGCGCACAAGATTGCCCAGTACACCCAGAAGGAGGACAAGCAGGCCTTTACCAAGTTTATTACTAAGGAGATCTTGGAGACCGATATGGGTATCACAGATTATACAGCTGCCGACGTTGCTGCCATCGAGAAGAAGGCTAACGAACCTGCAGGGTTGCTCTATGTGTTGAACGATATTTTATCGGTGAGAGCGCAGATCGGCTGGACTACACATGGCCATTCTGCCGTGGATGTGAATATATACGCATATACAAACTCGCCCGAGATCAATGCCAAATTGCACTCGAAAGAGCCATACATTGGCTTGGCAGGGAACCACGAGAATATCGAAATTGGCGCGTTTATGGAATCGTTGACCAATGCCGATTTGAACAAGGTTACGTATTTGGTTAGAGACACCGAACACGCGCCCCATTCGAAAGAGAAGGTTGAGGCTGATATGTTTCACGCCCAAGCAGTGGCTGTGAGAGAGTAGATTGTTTTTTTTTCTTTATTCTTTCTATTTATATAGAGATGGGGTTAATTATCGGCGACTCTCCAATAGTGTGAACAGAGAGCAGCAGCAAGAGTATATAATTCAGCATTAGAACTGAGAAATACTTTGTTTTTTACTAGGATGTATAGCTATTCATAATCAGTTTAGTAAGTTGGTTCGTTTCCGACTCGGAGATAGTACGGTTGCGGTTCCATAACCCGGATAAACAATATTTTATTTTTTTTCTCTTTGTCTCTCTCCCTAAACAATGAGTGCGGGACCAAAAGCATTAACCACGGAAGCAAGCCTCCCTCGTGACTTGGGTATATGGTGAGGACAGGCAGGGTGTGTTCCGGTGATTAGTCAGAACCCTTATCTGTCATTTCGTGCGAGGCGGGTATGCACCAGGAACCAGATCTAAGTTTACCATGTTTTTGTCTTTTTTGTGTATTCTGAGACCAAGTTGCATCCTATCTACATGCAATGTATTTATACAGTGTATGTCCACACTTCACTTCAGAGACAACTCATGATTGTCACCTGTCAATTGAGAATCGTTGAGGGCTTCATCAATAACCCCAATTATCAGGACGCACCAGTTTGAGTGACATGGACGGGTCAAAGCGCGTTCAAGTAAGGGACAGGCCAAAGCGCATTCAAGTAAGGGACGGGAAAACATTAGCCGCATTGTGTTTATCCGAGAGCTGCAAAAAAAAAGAACACAAAAATCAAAAGAAAAAATACTGATTATAATTCCGACGGATAACTAACGGATGCAAAATTACTGGCCCTGCAAAAGAATCAACCCCGCAAACTCTTAAACCGCGGAACAGAAACATCCCCTTTCAGATCCGTATAAATACCGAGATATATCTTCCGGTAAGAACTCCCCAAACGCACATCTGGTTAACCATAATCATCCCCAATGTCAAATAACAGCACCACTAGTTTAAGCTCCGACGAAAAGACTGTGCATGCACCAGACACGTTTCAGCCTGACGCGGATGTACAGTCGATAAGCTCGGAGATCTTCCGGACCGAGACCTCGAGAAACAACTTACGTCTAACCAGAACCGAAACGAAAAAGTCCTTGCATGAGCTCGGGGTCACCAGCAGCATTCCTCTCCAGGAGATAAACCACCCACCAGTTCAAAATCCCATCTTCCCTGAAGAGTATACATTGGAAACCAGTACAGGGTTAGTTCCCGTGCACACATTGGCATCCTTAGGGAGACAGAAATCAAGGCCAGTGGAGAAGGCAGAGAAAGCCGAGAAACCCGGGGCAGTACTGGGCGAGGGCCACGAAGAAGAGTTGTTGGACCTGGCAATAGAATTTGTAACCTTCAAGTTTAACGACCCAGAAAACCCCCACAACTGGCCCATGTGGTTTAAATGGGTGTACACGATATTGCTAATGGTTTTTGTCATCTCTGCTGCTTATGGCTCCTCCTGTCTAGCAGGAGGGTTGCCCACAATCAACAAAAAGTTTTCGGTATCCACTGAAGTCTCGACCCTTAGTGTATCGCTTATGGTGTTGGGGTTTAGTGTCGGTCCACTAATCTGGGCCCCATTATCGGAGCAAATTGGAAGACGGCCCGTATACTTTATTTCCTTTGGGCTATACGTGATATTTAACATTCCCTGTGCGTTGGCCCCCAATATCGGAGCCTTGCTCGTATGTCGTTTCCTCTGCGGGGTGTTTTCGTCATCTGCGTTGACCAATGTCGGTGCCAGTATTGTCGACATCCATAACGAGACCCGATCGTTGGCGATTGCGTTCTTCTCTTTTGCACCCTATTCTGGCCCGGTTTTAGGTGGGGTCGTTAATGGGTTTATCAGCGTGGGCACCGGCAGCTTCGAAATGATGGTTTGGGTCAATATGGCTTTTGCCGGGGTCATGTGGATCGCCATTTCGTTGATGCCAGAAACCTACTCGCCAGTAATCTTGAAATCCCGGGCCCAGCGATTGAGAAAGGAGACGGGGAATGACAAGATCATGACCGAGTTGGAAGCTACCCCGTTGCCGTTCAAGGAGCTCGTCAACGATTGTCTCATTCGTCCATTAAAGTTTGTGGTGACCGAACCTGTTCTAGTATTGGTGTGTGCATTTGTGGCCTTGATCTACGCCTTGTTGTACGCCTTCTTTTTCGCTTACCCATACATCTTCAACACGTTATATGGGTACCAAGATGATAAGATTGGGTTGATGTTCATTCCCATCCTTATTGGCGCCGGGTTGGCGTTGACAACTACCCCCATTTTGGAGAAGAAGTATGCCGTCATGTGCACGAGAAGAACCCCGGAACCCGAGGACCGGTTATGGGGTGCCATGATTGGGGCACCATTTCCTTGTATTGCGTTGTTTATCTTGGGAGTCACGTCGTTCAAGCACATTATCTGGGTCGGTCCTGCATCCTCGGGTATTGCTTTTGGGTACGGCATGGTGTTGATATACTATTCGCTCAACAACTACATCATCGATACCTACGCCAAGTACGCCGCGTCAGCATTGGCCACCAAGGTGTTTTTGAGGTCGGCCGGTGGGGCGGCGTTCCCCTTGTTCATTACCCAGATGTACCGAGGACTTGGTCTCCAATGGGCCAGCTGGCTTTTGGCGTTTGTGTCGTTGGCGATGATCTTGATCCCATTCACGTTTTATAGATTCGGAAAAACCGTGCGCGAACGGTTGTGCAAGGAAGATTACACTCTTTAAGGACTAGTTGTATAGAGAAGGGTAATGAATACACGAACAAACAACCTGTAGCATCCTCAGCCCACAATATTTCTCGTAGAGATGACACCGCCATAGCTGCAGTGGTGTATTCCCCGACTTTCGGAGATTTGGTTTTTCGCAGCCAATGCAGCCAATGCAGCCAATCCCGCCAATAACTGACGGCGCGGTTTCAGAGTCTTTTGCACATAACCAAAAACAATACATAGAAGAAAAAAAAAAAGAATTACTGTGATAAATCATTACTGTATATGCTAGTTCTTTATGAGTAAGCTGCTTAGGTGACTGTGGTAGTTTGAGTCAGTATATATACTTGGCCATTAATTAATAAGATACACAAAGAGAACGGACCAGCAGTCCACATTATTGCCAATGCCTCAATACCGTAATTACACTCCGTTGAACTATATTGCGTTCAACTATGCTGGCTTTGCATGTATTGCAATCGTGGTGTTTCTCTCAGCCACCCAGCCGTTCTATATAAAAGAGGTGATTTCTGTAGACGATGAAAAAATTGGGTCGAAAATCGGCGTGCTTGGATTTATCGATGAAGTTACAGCCATGGCGAGTGCACCTATAATTGGTGCTCTCAGTGATAACTTGAATGCCCGCGGGTTTAGTGGCACCCGGTTGGTCCAGTGTAGTAGTTTTCTCTTTATTGCGTTGGCCATGGGTGGTTATGGAGTTGTATGTAGGAACTATGTCCCGGATATGTTTTTATTCAGGATACTTTTCGCCATTGGGGTGACTGGATGCATGAGTATGGTTACGGTGCGGTTGAACGAACTATCGAATTCTGATTTCACCTTTTCGAAATTGGTGTTTTGGAAACGCAGTACCGGTGCCAACCCCAGCAGCAAACAGTTAAATGGCAACTTTTCTGCCATGGTGGGGGTCAGCACGGGACTAGGGGCCATATTTGCAGTATCTTTTCTCGTTGGCTTACCTGCAAGCTTACTGGATAGTATTCCTGATTTGGACTTGGGCGGGGGCATGAAGCTTGCCTATCTTATAGCCACGGGGTTTGTCCTTGTTTCGTTTGGGTTTCTTACCAAGTTTTTGTACAGACATGGCTACGATGCTGGAGTCAGGACACCTCCCAGCGAAGGAGGATACTGGAACGTAATCAAACAGGGCCTTGGTCTTTCGCGGCGAAACAAACAGGCCCAGTTGGCGTTTATGGGAGGATTTGTGGCCCGATGCACCACCGTCACCACCGCTGTGTTTATCCCCGTGATAGTATACGAATGGTACTACAACATAGGCCAGTGCCAGTCCAAAGATCACTGGGCAGGCAAATTGTCGTGCACGGAAGGGTACATATTTGCAGCCATTTTGACGGGAGTGGCCCAGACGGCGGCGTTACTAAGTGCTCCCCTCTGGGGCTACCTAGTTGACTCCAAGAGGTTTGGAAAGCAGCTGGCATTGGCTGTGGCGGCTGGGGTTGGTATCGCGGGTAATTTCGGACTAAGTTTGCTCAACAGTAGCTGGAGCACGTATAACCCCAAGTCAGCGACTTGTTTTATTGCCGTGGGCCTAATTGGTGTATCCCAGATCGGGTTGATCATCACCAGCATGAGTATACTCACCGGGATAGGCAACGTGAAGACGATTATGGGGTCCTTGAGTGGACTTTACAGTTTCTTTGGCGGTCTTGGGATTATGACCATCACGCTTGTTGGTGGGATCCTTAGTGACCGGTGGATCCTTGCCCCGATGTTTATATTGGGGTTGTTTAACTGTGTATTGTTGGGTTTCAGCGTGTCTGCACAGAAACAGGAAGACGAGACATTTAGTGACCAAAGTGAGACATTCAGTGACCAAAGTGAACCATTGCTAGCGTGAATGGGCCATCACTAGCACCATTTAACCATCACTAGAACCAATCACCACTCATCACTAGCAAACGCAATTATACATTATCACGTGACCAAACCCATTATTTGGTTCCCGATTTACTTCCGTGAAGTTTTTCCTCTTCGTCGTGCACATTCGGAAAAAAAAAATGGGCTTGTAGTGACTGAAAATTAAAATAAGTCGATTATTAACTATTAGCTTCTCTTCTCGGAGTAACTGTTACATAGTTGTATATATATATAGCATACTTAGACAAAGAACCTTCGGTAAACGGGGACTCAGTGGCGACAACATGTTCGAGGTACTAATGACGCTAGTGCCCTCGGTGTGCTGGCTCTTGTACCGGTTCTATCTTATTTTGCGTACACCGGTGGAAAAATTGATTGAAGATTTGAATATCGAGATCCCCCACTCACCTGCCATCTGTGTTGATTCGATCAGTAAGAGTTCCATAGTTATTCACTGGGATATTGAGCTTAAGTTTGACGAGAATCTCTACTATGTCTTGGTTATCAACGACCAGGAAGCAGCGACTTTGACGTCAACGTCGTGCCGGCTTAATAACTTGTCCCCGAAGGAGATTTACCAGATACATATTGTCGCCATTAATTCGATTACAAACTTTCGGTCGCAGTCACAACCGATTTATGTCCAGACCTTCGATAGTAGTGACCTGCAGCTTGAGTTTATTGATGTGGAAAAGTTGGAAGAGGAGGTTGATACGTCCAAATTTGCGTCTCTTTCATCCATTGTCGCTAGTGACGAGGAATCAACAGACTCCATCACTGTGGACCGCATTCAGAGTGTCCAGAGCATAGAATTGTTGAATGACTACTTGGCCCGGATCCAGAACGAGTTTGCGAGAGCTAACGTGGACTTTGCCCAGTTCCAGATTAGCGTGGACCAGGAACACACCCACCTCCAGCAGGAGTTGGAGTTTTATAAACGCGAGCTTGAACAGGAAACCGATAGCAAAGTCAAGAAAGATCACGACGTGAAGTCGCTAGAAAAGTCTAAGGACGTTTTGGCGTTCCAGAAATCCAAGTTGGCCAGCCAAGTCAATGCAATCAAAAACTCACTTGCATTATTCAACGTTAAGTTCCAAGAGAACGATAACAAGATCAAGAAATTACGAGATAGAAACAGTCAGGCACTAAGCAACGAACCAGCCGAAACCGAAAAGGTGAATAAGGATATCGGTTCTGTGAACCGGGACATTGCACGGACAAAAGAGGAAATTGAAAAGTATGAGGATAAACTTAAGAATCTTGTTGGTGAGCGCAAGGAGTTGGTTGCGTTGTTGAATCTCCTCAAGCCGCTAGTTGAGGTGTTTAACCAAGTGGCCACCTCGTCTCCTGGGACGGATTCTTCGCAGTCTGGCAGTCCCATGCCAGCAAATAGTGTCCTTCCAGCATCAGCACCGTCGGCTTTGTCAGCTGGAGCTGGAGCTGGAGCTGGAGCCGGAAGTTCGAGTGCAACTGCACCTACAACGACGGCACCAGTAACCAACTCCGGTTCCGGGGCAACGAATTCCATATTCAACAAAGATGGGTCTATCGCCAAGCCGGCGTTTGAGGCCCTTGTAAAGATCTTCCAAATCGTGCCTTCGTGGCAGGATGAGATTATGGCCGAGATCAACAAGTATCAGGAACTAGAGCTGATGTGGACAAGCTCGTTCCGAGCAGAAATTAAAAAGTACGTGTCTATGCACCAGTCTTTGGAGATTGCTAAGCACAATTTGGATAAAAGCTACGAACCGGTAAAGATGAATGACTACCTAGCGTCTATCGAGTTTGGTGGGTTTGCCAATGCATTAGAGAAGCCCAAGGGTCGCAAAGGATTCTCTCCTTCTTATGAAGAGCCTGAAAATGCTGATGGGACCAACTTCTCCAACCACTATGGACAAGTTTATGTAGATACTCGACGGGATTCTATTGGTGGGCTTAGTAGTTCTCCTACATTCCACCAGCCGTCTTTGGTGCCCCAACCGGCTCCGTCGCAGCAGCAGCAGCAGACGTATCCCATACTTTTAGGGAATGAGTATTTGGGTTCACAGTTTCCCCAGTCTCATCCTCAAGTGGTCCCCTCACAGCCCCTGCAGCCCTATATCAGCTTGGATCAGATCAATGCTCAAACAAAACTCGGCAATTTTGATATGGGCAACAATTCTCTAGACGGGAATCTATTTTCAAGCTCTCCACCTGGCCAGTTTCTCAGTATTGACCCTTCTACTGGTACACCAAGCACTCCACCAACAGGACCAGTGCCGACAAGTACTACTACTACTGCTGGTGCAACACTCACCAGCAGACCGTTACTGGGGTTCCCGTATGATGACCAGATATACACTACCAGTCTTGCGTCTCCCGTAGGTGAGAGCCAGACACAGAACTATTTGTCGTATGGGGACTATAACTCCTTGTTGTACCAGTACAACTCGCCCACGCTTCCTCAGGCTACTCTTAACACCTGGAAAATGCAATCGACGGGTTCCCATATAACCCCGAATAATCTTGCGGTTAATGATTTATTTGCTACAACTACAGGAAGTTTACCAAAGAACAGTTACCTATCCACGCCCTGCAGCCAGCCCAGTGGGTTTTTGATGTCACCAGCCACATCGTCGAAATTGTGGATTGACGATCATGTTTCCTCACCTGGCGACGCTGCCTCGTTGATTTCGGGCCATAATCGCTCGGTATCTACAAACTCGCAAATTTGGAGAAATGACGTGAGAGTTGATGGGAGAAGTGATTTGAGAAGTGATTTGAGTACTACAGGTTCTACAAACATGGCTAGTTTTAATTTCTCCAGCGGTGGCACTGGCGAATTCCAGCCATTTGGTGATACTATACAACTACCCACCACCACACTACCTGGAACCCAGCTGGGATATGGACTTACCCATGGACTGTCTGCAAGTTCCAGTCAGAATTCGTCAGCGAGTCCTGACAAGGAAAGAAATTACTAGTGCCGAGGGTCGGGCCAGAAGAGAGAAGAGAGAAGAGCATATTTCGGGTGTCGACGGGTTAAAGGTGCAAAAAAGTGCAAAAAAAAAGAAAATTGAACGGAAAGAGAAAATATGTCATCAAAGGCCGTATGACAGTGGGGGGAAGAGCAAAGAGCAAATTTACTTGACACCAATTAACAATGTACTATATAGATTTACTTTCCCGCCTCACATTCTGATCCCGAGATTGTTGGGCTTGTTACATTCTGGGGAGAGAGAGAAAGAGATAGGGGGGGAAGGGATAAGGTCATTTTATATCTTGTATATTGTGGAGTCAGCAGGAAATACATACAATTTCTTTTTTCTTTTTTCTTTTTTCTTTTTTCTTTTTTCTTTTTTTTTATTTTTTATTTTTTTTTTCCTTTATTTTTTTTGTGCTGTCATTTTCTGTTATGTCTGGTGGGTGTATTCCTGTGTAAGGTGACGGTGTGATCAGATTACGGTGACGGTGTGGTCAGATTACTGTGACGAAATGTAAAATATAATGCAAGCTGGGTCACGCGACATGAACAGTTCGTGTCTTCACCAGAGGTCTATCTATTCCGATGACCCAGTATAATCTTATAAACGCGAGGCAGGCAAGCAATTCTCTTCTACCGACAACCGTGGTTTATACAAGGCATTTCTGGTTTTGCCCCTCTAAGTCACTAGGGCAGTTTCGGGTATAATCGCATTGTTGCAGGGAAAAAAAGCGCGGCACTTGAAGCGAAATGCTTGCGGCATAAACCGATGCAAGAAAGAATAGCGGTTTTTCCGAAGACGCATGCAGCCAAAAACCGATGAGTTACTACAGTCAACAAAAAAATAAAAAGAAATATGTCGGAAAAGGTTACCGTTTTCTGACATGGAATATCCTTCCCTGGTTGTGGACATGCTGGTGTCATGCAAGAGGATGTTAATTATGTGTAATCTGCACGCTCCTTCTCTCTCACCGTCTCTCCCTGTATCTCCCCTCTCGCTGTAGTAATGTGTCATCACATCTACACTAGGAATTTTTTTTTTTTTAATATTTAAATCCATGATGGTTATGTGGTTTTTCTTTTTTAGTATGTAGATTTGTTTCTTTCACTAGTTGTTGGGACTTCTTGGTTGGTGGTACATATTCATATATTTCATACTTGAGCCCCCGGCCTACTTGTGGTTGTTTTAGTATACATAAACTTTGCCACATTCTATTTCCATTTTCCAAACTTGCATTTTTATTTTGCTTTCTACTCCCCGATTCCCTACCTTTCTGACCCATGCCAACCATGACTATCGATGAAGAGGAAGTTTTCGCTACTTTTAACGAATTCAGAAGCGACACATTCACGGTTCCCACGCGGTCCATGATTGAGTCTGGTTTCATGAATGCTACATACGGTGACTCGGTTTACCAAGAAGACAAAGCTACTTTATCATTAGAGCAGAAAATGTGCGAATTGACAGGTAAGCCTGCAGCATTGTTCTGTGCCTCGGGTACCATGTCAAACCAAATTGGATTAAGGGCAAACTTGGTACAACCCCCATACAGTGTTTTGTGTGACCACCGGGCACATGTTTTTTTGCATGAAGCTGGTGGGTTGGCCACCTTGTCGCAGGCCATGGTGCACCCAGTTATTCCCAGAAATGGGAACTATATAACGTTTGATGATATTGTAGATAATGTAACTTGGGATGACGGTGATATTCACGCCGCTCCCACCAAAGTGATTTCCTTGGAGAACACTTTACACGGGATCGTGATGCCCATTGAGGAGATTCGTAAAATCAGTCAGTTCTGTCATGAACACGATATTCGGTTGCATTTGGATGGGGCCCGTTTATGGAATGCCTCGGTGGCCACGGGGATAACAATCAAAGAGTACTGCTCATATTTTGATAGCGTATCCTTGTGTTTATCCAAGTCTTTGGGAGCACCCATGGGGTCTGTTTTGGTTGGTGAAGACAGATTGATCAGAAAGGCCAACCACTTCAAGAAACAGAATGGTGGTGGTATACGGCAGGCGGGGATAATGTCAACGATGGCAATACACGCTATAGAGCATAATTTTTCCAAATTGGACAAGAGCCACCAGTTTGCCCGTCAAATTGGTGATTTCTGTAACCAGCACGGGATCAAGTTGGAGTCGCCCGTGGATAGCAGTTTTGTGTTTATTGATTTAAAGGGCAACCACATGGATGCAAATTTGTTGATTGAATTGGGGAGGACAAAGTACAATGTGAAATTAATGGGTGGTCGTATAGCGTGCCACTTCCAGCTCTCGCAGCAAAGCGTGGATAATGTCAAGCAGTGTATATTAGAATGTTTCCAGTATAACCAGGTGCACCCTGTCCAGCATGATGGCAAGAACAACAAGAAGATGTATAATTTCGATGCCATTAAGAAGTAGGTGGTTGGTGTGTGCTTATGATTATGTAGACGATTTGTTAATGTATCTGTTTATGTGTTAATTTTATAGATGTGGCGGATTAGAGTAGGAGGTTGACAAACAGTTGTGGTTGGTGCAGCATTGTTCCGTTGCCGCAGGATATTTGCACCCATTTTTCTCACTTTTCGCAGCCACAAGAATGTTTGACACGACACTGGCAAATCTTACAATGACAATAACCTGGGGTTAAATAAGGTGGAGATTAACCGGGGGGACCTGGCAGAAGGGAGCTAGGGAAATGGGGCAGAATAGAGCTAGGGAAATAAAGCAGAGAAATGAAACTTGGGAAAGGTGCCACAGAAAGATCACGGTATCATTGCATACTATTATTGTGAGACTGGGAACAGCCTGGGTTCAGTTATTTCCAATCCCCCAGATCGAAGTTCCTACCACCACCACCACCACATTCCCCATATTCATCTACCACACGCCTTCATTCCATACCCCCCGCCACATCAACCCAAACCTAAACCACATCAAACCATCCTAATCATATTGGCCATCGATTACGAGAAAAATTGTAATCAAATCCACGTGCGTCTAAAATCAAAAACAAAAAAAAGTCGTGATGATGAAATCACGTAAACTAGACTGTACTTGGAGGTTTGCCCCATTTGCAAGACAGACTGGACGTAATACATATCCAACTTCTTCCAAATACAGCCGCTACATTCTGTTGGAAGGTCTCTACTGATAAAGGTGATTTTGTTGTTTTAAATCCAGTGGAATACAGCACCGTGGAATACAGCACCGTGGAATACAGCACCGTGGAATACAGCACCGTGGAATACAGCACCATGGAAACCAATTCTTCTACCGAGTCCCATAACTCGGTGTTTGAGGACGATGAGATGGGGTACGCCTCCTCGTCGAGCTCGTCGATGGTCCAGGAACTACAATATACAGGTAGCCACACTCCATCTCTCAGAAGGAGCGATTCTACCGGTTCAGTTAATTATATTGACTTGTCAAAGTTGCTCTTTGCCAGCGACTTCGATTTCGGGTTGAACATCGACCACGTTAGCGACTCCACAATTAGGAAGTTGAACGATATGAAACGGAAAACCAGGGAAAGGCTAACCAAGTACAACAACAAAGAGTTTATCAAGCTCCAGGAGGCGTTTAACCAGCGCTTGGTCAAGTTTGACCAGAGGATTCACAGGAACTTACAAAGCTCGTCCACCGAGAAGTTGTTTTATGCCGTGTCGGTGTTTCTAATAGCGGCAGCGGGATTTGTAATTGGGAAATACCCCGTGTACTTCCCCCATTTCCACACGGCGTTGTTTGTTGTGTTGATGCCAATCCGGTTTTACAGCTACTTCAAGCAGTCGTTCCAGTACTACTTGGCGGATTTGTGCTACTACGTCAACTTGCTTCTTATGCTCTTTATCTGGGTATTCCCTCTGTCTCCACGGCTATTTGTATCGGTGTTTTCGTTGTCTTTGGGGACATTGTCGTTTGCGGTGATAACATGGCGAAACTCGTTGGTGCTACATTCCATCGACAAAACCACGTCCTCGTTTATTCACATTATGCCGCCAATCACCATGTTTGTCATGGTGCACGAAATCCCAGCCGAGGTTGTAGTGCAGCGCTATCCGGGGATCGCCGCCATCGACAAGTGGAATTTCGTATCCAGCGTGATTATCACCTCCATATACTACACCATCTGGCAAGTTTCGTACCATTACTTCATATCCATTAGGAAGAAGGATCAAATCGAGCGAGGCAAGGCCACGTCATTCTCGTATCTCCGCAAGAAGAACCAGAAAACCCGGTTGGGTAAATTTATTAATGGGCTCCCATACTTGTGGATGCAGACATTGGCATTCACCCTCGTTCAGTTTGGGTACCAATTGCTCACGATGATGCCGTGTCCGATCTGGTTCAAGTATAAACACGCGTGTGGGGCGTTTGTTACGTTTATTTTCATCTGGGCCAGCTATAACGGTGCCACTTACTATATCGATGTGTTTGGGAAACGACTTGAGAAGGAGGTTGATAAGTTGAAGCAGGAAATAGTCAATTTACAACAGGAGAATTCCAAGTTACAGTTTTCACCACAAATCAAGCCAACGATTAACGAGGAAGAGATAAAGCCGTTGGATGCCCAGTTAGAGGGCAGTAGTGGAGTGGCTACGGCAGTTCTTGCCAATGGATCATTATAAGGATGGGGTTTGTCATGGTTGTTTTTGTTGACGTTGTGGTATATAGATTTTCCAGAATGTTAGCCTAGATATGTTTACTGAAGAGTACCGGGAGAGTTTTCAGGATGTCTGTGACCGCCTGGTTTTGTTTTAAACACCAGTAAGAAGAAATGTATTGATTGCATTACAGAGTTAGGCCATTACAGAGTTAGAAGTGGCCATTCAAACCATAATTGTTTCCGATTAAAGTATAACAAACACTTATAGTTCACTATCTCATACAATACCTACACCATCACACCTTTACTACGTCACTTGACCTATCCTGTCCCCGAATGGTGTCCCCGAATGGGTTCACCAATATGGTACTGCTTGGCGAATCCATTCTCAAACCGGGTAACACTTTTGTCGTTTTAGTGGGAGGGAAAAAGAAAAATTTTCAAGTATACGAAAACTTCCTATAGTAGTCCATAGAACCAACCAACCAACCAACCAACCAATCCCATTCTCAGTCATAAACCCCCTCCCTTTCCCAGCCGGCCATGTTCCGCAGATCTCTCACTCCGTTTTCGAGAGTAGGAAGGTGCTTTAGCACTTCTTCCAAGTTACTTCTGGAACAAATCCCAAAAGTCAGCGCTGAAAACGTCTCCAGCCAATCAAAACGAACTGATCATCATACCGAGTTCTTACTGAAGTACTACAGTCCTGAATTGTTAAAGAGTATCCAAATCACAGAATCGTTGGTTGACCCCAAGGAGTACTTGGGGTTGAAGTTGAGAGGCAAACAAGCCAAATCCAAAGTTGCACCAACCGACACTTCATTTGATTACTCCACCACTGACCCCAAATGGACAGAACCAATAATATACCCCAACCAAGGTACCGGGAGAACTCCATACCCCGCCATTCCCCAGGTGCATTCTCCCGATAGAGGAGACTTGAAGTTGAGGTTTGACGATGCCCCTCTGATTAGAAAAGAGGGTCCTGCTGGTAACAAGAGCCCAGCCCAGATTGCCCAGGAATTGTCGGTATTGACGGGATTAGACTTGAGGTACATTAGATCGTTGCACATTCGTCCTCTCATAATGAAGAGAGTATCCAACAAGACGTCCAAGGGTAATATCCCCAGTTTCTTTGTATTGACCGTTGCTGGCGACAGAAACGGTACTGTGGGGTTGGGAATTGGGAAATCGAGAGACGGAGTAAGAACGGCCGCAGCCAAAGCACACTGGAATGCCATCAAGAACCTAACTCCGGTTAAACGGTATGAGGATAGAACCATTTTAGGAAGACTCCAGCATAAATTCCATGCCACTGTGCTAGATTTCAAATCGGCTCCTGAAGGTCATGGATTGAGAGTCAACCGTAATGTGTTTGAAATCTGCCAAGCTGCTGGGATCAAGGACTTGACCGGGAAGGTGTACCGTTCGAGAAACCCGCTTTTGGTGTCGCAAGGGTTTTTCCAGGCCTTGACCGAGCAGAGATCGCTCGAGGAGTTGGCTCTGAGCAGAGGAAAGAAGATTGTCGACTTGAAGAAGGTTTTCTATTCTCAGTAGAACATGTAAATAGCTATAAATGTACGTTACCCATAATCCATGTAGTATAATTAATTTTTGTGTGTATGTTATGTGTGTGTATGTTATGTGTGTGTATGTTATGTGTGTGTATGTTATGTGTGTGTATGTTATGTGTGTACATTATATGTTAGTACATTATATGTGAGTACATTATATGTGTATGCTAGTAGGGGGTTAGAAGTTATAAACTATCACCAACTTTTACCACCATTTTTTTTTTGCCTATGACGGCGATCTGATGCTTTCCATCACAAACAGGAACCGTCGGTGTCTTTTTTTTGTAATACTACTTTAGTGTTGGTCTTGTTGGTATAAACATAGTGGGTAAGATTTTTTGTGTGTGACTAACCAAGTGTTTATTTGTGTAGGTGGCAACGGCGAACGGATCTTGTCAGGACCACTTGAGAATTCATCTTTATCTTTTGTTATAGCCACGTTAGGCGAGTGATCAGGGTAGCTAGGAGAGAAACAACCAAGAAGCAACCAACACACCAACACGCAACTATGGTTGTCGATACTACATACTATGACCTTCTAGGCATCACCCCATCAGCTACCGCACTTGAAATCAAAAAGGCGTACCGAAAAGCCGCCATCAAGTTGCATCCAGATAAAAACCCCGATGACCCCGGTGCAGCCGCCAGGTTCCAAGAGGTTGGTGAAGCATACCAGGTATTGAGCGATGAGTCGCTTCGGGCCAAGTATGATAAGTTTGGCAAGCAGGAATCGATCCCCAGTGAAGGGTTCGAGGACCCGGCTGAGTTTTTCTCGATGATATTTGGTGGTGAGGCATTCAAGGACTGGATTGGCGAGTTATCGTTGCTTCTGGAATTGTCCAAGTCAGCCGAGTTGTCGGGTTATACGGAGGAGTCACACGATAAGGATAAACTGGAGGAAGGAACCAGCGGTCCTGAGAATGGTGCTGGCTCTGCTGGCTCTGCTGAAGAAGCAACCGAGCCCTCAAACACACACGCCTCCAGCACCAGCAAAGATCCTCTTATGATATCGCACACCGAGCACGAACCCGGCTCTGAACTCACCGAGAAGGAGCGGGAGGAGAAGCGACGCAAGGACGAATTGGAGAAATTCGAGGAGGAGTGCCGGTTAAAGAAGATCGAAACCAGAAAAGAACTCTCCAAGAAGCTCATTGACCGGTTATCGTTGTTTACCGAAACCGATATGAAGGACGATGTTGCTGAGTCATTTAAAGCCAAAATAAGGTACGAGGCCGAGTCGCTCAAAATGGAAAGCTTTGGCTTGGAGATTTTGCACACGTTGGGATCGATATACAAGTCCAAGGCGAGGATATTCTTGAAGAACCAAACCTTTTTCGGGTGGGGTGGGTTTTGGCACTCGGTGAAGGAGAAGGGCGGGGTGGTCAAGGATACGTTTAAGACGGTTTCGTCGGCGTTGGACGCACAAAGAACCATGGAGGAATATGCCCAGATGCAACAGGATAATGAGTACCACGCCAAGAAGGAGGCCGAGGACGAAGCCGCCAAGAAGCAGGCAGCTGAGAATGAAGTGAACAAGCTTGAGCAGAAGTTGGAGCAGGTGCAGCAGGAGAAAGCCGAGAGTGCCGCAGACGGGTCTGCCGCAAAAAAGGACCCACCCGTGCCCAAGAAGCACACTCCTGAAGAGTTGGCAGAGATGGAGAAGTACTTAATGGGAAAGGTGTTGGCGGCGGCGTGGTCGGGGTCGCGGTTTGAGATCCAGGGGACCGTGCGTGGGGTGTGTGACAATATTTTGGACGATGCCGACGAGCCGTTGGAGAAACGTATTGCGCGGGCCCGGGCGTTGAGGTTGATTGGAGAAGTGTTTGTGTCAATCACCCGAACCGAGGCTGAAGACGAGGAGGCGAGGATTTTCGAGGAGTTGGTTGCCGAGGCCAGTAAGAAGAGAGAGAAGAAGAAGAGGAGCCAGCCGGAGCCGGAAGCCCAGCCTGAGCAAGCAACTGGTGATGACCTATGAACGAAATGTATGGAGTAGCTTTACATAGAGTAGCTTTACACGGAGAAGCTTTACATGGAGAAGCATTACATAGACATAGTCCTAGACATACTAGACATAGTCGTACATAGTCCTAGACATACTAAACATAGTAATCATACTCCTAGACATACTAAACATAGTAATCATACTCCTACACTCAGTCCACCTAGTTCAGTAATTACCAAACAGCCAATACAATAACAGAACGCCGTGATGCCCCCCATCTCACTAAATGGCACCAAAAAAAAAATGTACATATACCCCAAGTATCGCCATTCATACCCATTCCTGGATACTACTCCTAAGTGCTCAGTAGATATGTCCAGGGAACTAATCAATCAAATCACGCTGAGGTTCCAGGAGTTGGACCCATGTACCAACTCTAACTATAGCAACTTTGAAGTGGTTAGCACTGACTTGAGCTTAGAAGTTTTCTTTGCTTCAAAGTCCTTAACTGGGACGGTAGTTTACCAATTGGTGAACAAAACCAGATCTAACAAGGTTGTTCTTGACACGGCGGCTCTACAAATCCACAGCGTCCGGGTCAATGGCCAAACTGCTGAATTCGAATTGAAGCCGGCCACGCCTATGTACGGATGTCCGTTGCATATCCCAATAGACAAAAACTGCCACCAGTTTGAAGTAGCAGTCACCTTCAGCACCACTGATAAATGCACCGCGATTCAATTCATCCAAGGCGACACCGGGCCATATGTGTTTTCGCAATGCCAAGCCATACACGCTCGTAGTTTGTTCCCGTGTTTCGATACACCAGGAGTAAAGTCTCCCTACAAGTTCACAGCAAAGTCTCCATTCGCATGCACCATGTCCGGAAGACCCCAGCCCGGTGGCAGCCCAGATACCTACTATTTCGACCAGCCTATTCCTATACCTTCGTACTTGGTGTCGTTCACTTCCGGGAACCTTAAACGTGCCCTCATAGGTCCCAGATCCGACGTTTACTGCGAAGAACCAAACTTGAAGGCCTGCCAGTGGGAGTTTGAACAGGATATGGAAAACTTCATTCAGATTGCCGAGAAGTTGGTGTTTGAGTACGAGTGGGCCCGGTTTGATTGTTTGGTTTTGCCGTCGTCGTTTCCTTATGGTGGCATGGAGATTCCCAATATGACGCAGTTGACTCCCACATTGATTTCTGGCGATCGTACCCAAACCAAGGTATTGGCACATGAGTTAGCCCACTCATGGTCGGGCAATTTAGTGACCAACTGCTCGTGGGAGCATTTCTGGTTGAATGAAGGGTGGACTGTATACTTGGAGAGGAGAATCGTGGGGGCCATTGCTGCTGCCGAGGCCAAGGCACAAGGAAACCCCCAGGCTGAAGAGTATGGTGAACAGGTGAGACATTTCAATATGATTATTGGCTGGAACGGGTTGGTGGATTCTGTGAATACCATGGATCCTAAATTCACGTCGTTGGTGTGGGATCTCCGCCAGGAAGACCCCGATGATGCCTTCTCGAGAATCCCATACGAGAAAGGGTTCAACTTTTTGTTTCACCTTGAAACCAAGCTTGGTGGAGTGAAGCAGTTTGATCCGTTTATTAAGCACTACTTCACCAAGTATAGGTATGCTTCGTTGAACAGTGCCCAGTTTGTGGAAACGTTATACGGCTTTTACCGGCCATTGGGGAAGGCCGGGGTATTGGATACGGTTGATTGGGACACCTGGTTATTCAAATCGGGATTGCCCGAGTATCCAAACTTTGATACTACGTTGGCAGACCAGGTATACGTATTGGTGGATCAGTGGGTCAGCTATGCAAAAGAGGGTGGCCAATTGACCCTTTCTGAAGATGACGTGAATGGGTTTGAAGGAGAACAACAGATGTTGTTTTTGGAGACCTTGAAGGAAAGGTTCAAACTGGTGGATGTGGCACCGGAGTTGATTCGGCAGCTTCCGGAAATATTCCCCAAGTTTGCTTCCAGTAGTAATGGCGAGTTGGTTAGTCGTTGGAACGAGTTATTGATTTCATTCGGCCATTACCAGGCAAGTGACAAGGTGGTTGTGGAGTTTGCCAATTGGTTAGGTTCAGTGGGCCGTATGAAGTACGTCCGTCCCGGGTATAAGCTTTTGGTTTCTGGAGTCAGTCTTGAGTATGCACGGGAAAGTTTCGCCAAGTTTGAGGATAACTACCATCCTATTTGTAAAGCCATGGTGAAGAAGGATTTGCAATTGGTGTAAAGATTACCCTTTACTGGTTATTGTCGGTGATATGGGCACAGTCCTAAGCTTGTTTCATTAATTATAAAATGGACCTGTAGGATATATATATATACTGATAAGATTACGTATAAATATTACACACATCAAGTAACCAGAAACACCACAACCAGGTGTCTAGTCTCTCTAAAAGTCAGCTTCCTTTCTGAACTTGTCTAATCTTTTATGGTGGTCCTGGATAAACTTGATAACCTTTTTCCTATTTTCTCTCAAGATATCGTTACCATTAACGTCAATAGCGTCCAACTTTACCAACTCCTTCAATAACATTTCTTCGTAGTAGTTAAACTTGTATTCCAAATCCTCGCGAGATAAAGACTTGTAATTCTCGATGTACTTGTCGATTCCAACAACATACTCGGACTCGACGTAATCCAAAACAGCTTGGATTTCCTTATTGGCCTTTTGGGCCTTGGATACTCTTTTCTTGACTTTCTTGCCTCCTTTCCCCTTTTTGGAGGTTTCTTTGGACAAGGGAGATTTAAATAACAACTTGCCAATGAATAGGACTGAAGTGAATGCCACTAGAGTAATCGATACTGTAATGGGACTGACTTTCAATTGCTGGAAGTCGTTTATAACGTCGTCTTTTGTGATTGACTTGACTTGCTGCACCTGCGACTGGAAATTGTCCCAGGTGAGATTTTCCTGCAAGAGTTCAATATAGTACTGAACCCCATCAGGAACCATCAGTTTAAGATCACCTAACAGAGCGAGAACTTGATCCATGTTGACTATTGACGTTCTCGGGTTAGGCAAGGGAAGTTACACACAAACGGAAACCAAAACATCCGACATGAACGAAACCTTAAAAAAAAAAAATTTTTTGCTAGTGAGAGTATACGGGCTCACTTTAGTTTTACTATGTAATCGGTGTATAGGTTTAGTTTGTATTTATAATGGCGGGTTTTTGGTTGATACTAGAGCTGGGTATGCCTACTGTATGGGTAAAGGTGAAAATGGTGTATTGATTTATGAATATGGTGTAATCATACAAACAGAATATGAATGGAGTGGATGTTTAGGATTCTTATTTGTAGATTGTTTATCTCTTGAGTAGTATGAGTAGTAATTCTCCTGATCTGGGATATGGGACTGCAACAGTTCATTGTAGTTTGATGACGTGGTCTATATAAACCACATATCCAGCCATTGAATATCCAGATAAACACCACCGCAAAACACCACCCCAAAACATCTATATAAATAACTCGCCACTGATTATCCGTGACGGAGCCAACTCTCCTACTTCTTTGGGCTTACTATGTTTATTTACCGGTGGTGGCACCTTCGGTACCTTCAGTACCTTCTTTTGGTGTTTAAAGTCGGTAATTGGAGGAGACGAGGCTGGTGACTGATCCACCTCCTGCAATTTGCTTTTGGGTAGACGTCGTTTGGGTCCCCTGGCCCGGGATTTCCCCGCGTGCACTAGTTTACCCTCATTCACCGAATCCTGTTTCTTCCGCTTACTGTCGATATCGGTATTGGTCTTTCGAATAAGCCGTTGAACTGGACCATGCAATCCTGGATCGGTGTGCACCTTTGACAAAAACCCATTTAGTCTCGTTTCAAAGGACAATTCTGCCGGGCTGGCCATACCACTATCTATAACGGTGGGTAATGCGTCATGGCCGGGATCTGGTCTCACTTCTGGTGGACTCTTTTTCGAACCTAGCTTTTTCAACTGTAACTGAAGCATCTCGGCATCTTTGGCAGCATAATTACCCAACGAAACTTTACTTGGTTTTGCTGGCTTTGCCGGAGCTTTGCTGACAATAGTTTCAAATTTCTTCTGGAATTCCGGAGGAGGGTTTTCCCGTAAAGCTTGCGGCTTGGGTTTTAATGCTGGCACATTGGACGGTTTGAGGGTTTCGTATTTGGACGCAAATTCCTGCTCCTCGGCGGTCTTGGCCCGAGGGGCCCGCTCGGGAGATTGTGGCTTTAAACTACGAAGCCGTGATTCAAACTCCTTGATCTCTGGTTTGGGTGGCGTCGGCTGCACACCACGGTCCCCAAAGCCGGGTCTTCTTTCAGGAGACGACGAGGGCCGTAAAGTGGCGAGTCTGCTCTTAAACTCGCAGCTCGTCTCAGGAGTCTTTCCCGGTTTCTTTACATCTTTATTTTCATCAGTCAAACCAGGTTTGTTTAGTTTGCCGATTTTTGATAAGAATTCCGGTTCGTGCGATTTCTCTTTCGGGAGTACTTTTGACGAAGTGCTTTTGGGGATAGAAATCAATGGTGGGGCTGGCTTTGCCGGGACGAGATGTTTTGTTGATTCGCTCTTTTTGACGGCACTTTCAATCCACGTTTGGCGTTTATTGGGCACCGGTGGCACGATCGTTTTACTATTAGACTCTGGACCCTGTTTGGTGGACGTGGTCATTTTGGAACTGGATAACGAGGATAACCAGTCGGCCAGTTTGTGGGGTTTTATGGGCAGAGTGGACAATCTTGTCGGATCCAAGGCTGGTACCTTTTGTTTGTCCAATGTTGAGTCAATCCAACCCTTGTGGACAGGTTTACGAGATGTCTGGTCATACTGGGTTTGTTCGTGCACAGTAATGGTTTGCTGGTTTATTCTGGAACTGGATAACGACGATAGCCAGTCAGCTTTCTTTCCTGGTGGAGGAATTGGCTTGCTTGTGGTGTGACTGGTTTGGTCATTCCGGGGATCTTTTTGGGAACCTTTTTGGGAACCTGTATTTGCATTTGCGAGCGACGAGAGCCAATCCGCCTTCTTTGCTACTTTGGGAAGTGGTCGAACAGAACCGGTTTCTGGAATTGCGTGGTTGGCCAACGTGGAGCCCATATGCGGGGGCAGATACTCACGAGGCAGATACCCACGAGGCAGATACCCACGAGGCAGTTGGTCCGGAACAACATAGTTAATTGGTTCTCCCTTTACCGGTGGTAGACCTGGTTTGGCGATATGTTTCGCCGGTTTCGCCGGCGGCAGTTTCTTCTCCGGGAAGTCACTCTGGATAGATTTCTCGATATCCAAGAAGGATCGGTACAGAGCTGCAGCTTCACCTGATGGTTTCAGTTCTTCAACCGGTTTCAGTCCTATAGCCGGGATCTTTGCTATTGGCGACGGTTTCTGGGCCACCGGTTCAAGCAAATCCAAATTGAAACTGGAGTTTAGTTGGTTTCTTCTGGTAGGAAGGGGAGGAGGAGACTCCTCGTCACCATTGCTTGGTGACGGACGTTTAGGAAGAACTGGGCCAATATCATCACTGCTACCTCTACGTAGAGACCGATTGAACTTCAAGCTAGGAATAGCCTCATGGTATGACGAATTGGATGCAACTCGGTTTGTTGACTGGTAATTGCCTTTTGTGGGAGAAGTACTGGCCAGTCTACGAAGCTCATCGATATTTCTTTGTAGATCACGCTGCCGTTGTTGGTCTTCTCGTAGTCTTTTCTGGGACAAATCAGATAAACTGGATAGAAAATCGTCTACTTTTTTACTCTCGAGCGATCGGTCGGCCATCGAGGTATATCGAGTACTGTCAGCTCTACAGAAATGTGTTTCTAAGCACCCCTTAGGAGTATAGTGGGGGGTGGGAGGGGAGGTAATTCTGTTGTTTGTTGTTCTGGCACTGTCGAGATAATATGCAGGAAAAAAACAATCACACCAATTTATTGTCAATATGACTATACAATGAACTTGTAAGGAATAGGAGTAAGTTGGGAGGGTCTTTTTTTGGGTATGGGGAGACACTTGGTTACGAGGGACTAGGTGCCTGCAAATAGAGGAGATCCAAGAGGGCGGCAATGGTGAAAAATAACGTGGAATTAGATCTACCTTTTGAAGTGGGATTGTTTGGTTGTAAAGCCACCAACCCTCGGTTTATACACACTGTCTATTGTTAACCCACACAAATACACACACACACACACATTTGTTTTCATAACAAAAGCCTATTGCCGTGTGGCTTTGGGGGAACATGCCATTGATATGGGGTATTTTTGGAAACATATCATTAGTATGGGGTACTTTTGGGAACATATCATTAGTATGGGGTACTTTTGAGATGGTACAATCCATCTACACCTGTTTTCTGAAAACACTCTCTACAAACATTTTTCCGAGCCCATCTATTCTCCCCCAAGTTTGCCTCTCTTATTGGGGAATTTCGGGAAAATGAACTACCGAGGGACAATTGTTCTTCCTGTTACCCATTGTGAACGATCCAATTGCATTCAGGGTAGTACAAGGAAAGTCCTGACGGAATTAGCTGACCAATTCTCGTGCCAGTCAGTAATACCCAAACAATACGGCCCCCCTCAACGGAACTGACCAATACGGCATGGGTTGACGTATTTTTCAAGTCTCGCGCGGGCGGGTGCTGTCCCCCCGTACCTTAGATGCCATTGTATTCGGAACATAGTAATTGCGAGAAAAATTGCGGCCATTGTTTGCAGCCACTTCGGCACCAAGACATGAACCAGAGGATTAGTGTACCCCCGCCTCCTCTGACAATTCTCCACAACAAGATTTATTTTTTAAGAGATTTTCCGGTATTGTTCCGGGGAAATATATAACCAAGTGCAACAATATTTGTTTGGGTTAGGACGGGGTATTCGGAAATAAACTCCCTTACAGAACAATGCCAATACTCCTCAACCATCAATCCCTGTGGTTGGTGCCATTCATGGACTTTTTAGACACACCCAAGCGGTGGGAGGGTGAGAAACACTATAAATAGTGGTGGATAATTCATCTGTGTTCGAAAAAGATTTGTGAACCACCATCAAAGAACACCAGCAAAAACGATGCTAGTTTCTAGATTTGTACACGCTCTTGTGGGTCTAGGATTATTGTGTGCCACCAGTGCTGCTCCCACGCAATCATCCAGTTCGGAACCCGCACAACAAACTGTGCCCAACGAACTCACTCTCGGAGTTAAACAGGTTCCCAACATCTACAATGAGTCGGCAGTTGATGCTAATGCTGTCGCTAAAGGTTACTCCTTGGTCAATGTCACCGCCACGCCAAGAGGGTTGACGGGTATTTTGAAGTTAAAGGGCGCTACCAATGTGTATGGGTATGATTTTGATTTGTTGAATTTGACGGTTGACTACCAAAGTGCTACCCGATTGAATGTTCGCATCGAGCCGGTCAACTTGACGGATGTGTACCTCTTGCCAGAGGACCTTGTTCGTAAACCCAGCATCGAGGGCGATATCAACACCTTCAACTTTGACGAGTCGGACTTGGTGTTTGCTTACGATACGACAAACTTTGGGTTCGAGATCACGAGGGCCTCTACCAACGAGGTGTTGTTTTCCACCAAGGGCAACCCCTTGGTGTTCTCAAACCAATTCATCCAGTTCAACACCACCTTACCCAAGGGACACGCAATCTCCGGGTTGGGTGAGTCAATCCACGGGTCCTTAAACGAGCCCGGCGTGGTCAAGACGTTGTTTGCCAATGATGTGGGTGATCCAATCGACGGAAACATCTATGGTGTACACCCGGTGTATTATGATCAGAGATACGGCTCCGGCACCACCCACGGGGTCTACTGGCGGACTTCGGCCATCCAGGAGGTTCTTGTTGAAGAGGAATCCTTGACTTGGAGAGCCCTTTCCGGAATTATAGATTTGTACTTTTTCAGCGGACCCGACCCCAAGGATGTTATCCAGCAGTACGTGGCGGAAGTTGGGTTGCCGGCCATGCAGCCATACTGGGCATTGGGGTTCCATCAGTGCCGGTGGGGCTATGACACCATCCAGGACGTGAAAGATGTGGTTGAAAACTTTAAGAAGTTCAACATCCCCTTGGAAACCATCTGGACCGATATCGACTATATGGACACCTACAAAGACTTCACCAACGACCCCCACAGGTACCCGCTTGATCAGTTCAGACAAGTGTTGGACGAACTCCACGCCAATAACCAGCACTATGTGCCAATTTTCGATGCCGCCATTTACGTCCCCAACCCCAACAATGCCACCGATGACGATTACAAGCCCTTCCACTTGGGAAATGACACCGACGTGTTTTTGAAGAACCCAGACGGCTCGTTATACATCGGTGCGGTTTGGCCTGGGTACACTGCGTTCCCTGATTTCTTGAACAACAAGACGGCCGACTACTGGAACACACTCTTCAGGGAGTGGCATGACCAGGTTCCGTTTGATGGGATTTGGACCGATATGAACGAGGTTAGTTCGTTCTGTGTGGGATCATGTGGAAGTGGCCGGTATTTCGATAACCCGGTGCACCCTCCATTTGCCGTTGGAACCCCCCCTACCAGTTATCCGTTGAATTTTAACGTGACCAATGCTACTGAGTGGGCGTCGATTTCATCGTCCATTGCAGCCACGGCATCCACTGCGGTCCCTGAACCTTCATCCTCCTCTTCCTCGTCCATTGATTCCATGAACACCTTGGCTCCAGGAAAGGGAAACATCAACTATCCACCCTATGCCATCAACCATGCACAAGGGGACCATGATCTTGCCACCCATGCGGTTTCTCCCAATGCCACCCACGTGGACGGCACCCTTGAGTACGATGTGCACAACCTCTATGGCTTTACCCAGGAAAAGCACATCTACAACGCTTTGCTTAATATTGCCCCCAACAAGAGACCGTTTATTATTGGCCGTTCCACATTTGCCGGGGCCGGGAGCTACGTTGGCCACTGGGGAGGAGATAATTCTGCTGATTACGCCTACATGTACTTCTCCATTCCCCAGGCATTTTCCATGGGTCTTTCCGGTATTCCATTCTTTGGGGTTGATGTGTGTGGGTTCAACGGCAACACCGATATGGAGTTATGTTCCAGATGGATGCAGTTGGGTTCGTTCTTCCCATTCTACAGAAACCACAATGTGTTGGGTGCCATTTCCCAGGAACCATATGTTTGGGACCTGGTTGCCGAGGCCACTAGAACGTCCATGGCAGTTAGGTACTTGTTGTTGCCTTACTACTATACGTTATTGCACGAGTCGCATGTTTCTGGTTTGCCCATTTTGAGGTCGTTCAACTGGCAGTTCCCTTATGACAAGACCTTGGCGGGTATTGATAACCAGTTCTTTGTCGGTGACGCCTTGGTGGTCACACCGGTCTTGGAGCCCGGGGTGGAAAAGACCAAGGGTGTCTTCCCCGGTAAGGACGCGATGTACTACGACTTCTACACCAAGCAAAAGCAGAACTTTAAGGACGGGAAGAATGAGACCTTGGATGCACCTTTGGGACACATTCCCTTGCATATCAGAGGCGGACACGTTATCCCAACCCAAGAGCCCGGGTACACTATCCATGATTCTAGACAGAATCCGTTTGGTTTGATTGTGGCATTGGACGCTGACAGAAAGGCTTCCGGCAAGTTGTATCTTGACGATGGTGAATCGCTCGATGTCCAGGACAGTTTGTATGTTGACTTTGTTGCTGGTGCTGGTTCGTTGACTGCGTCGCCATTTGGGGAGTATGAGGTTACCCAGCCATTGGCGAACATCACCGTGTTGGGAGTTGACAAGAAGCCTCATAACGTTTCGTTTGATGGAAACCACGTTGATTTCCGCTATGAAAAGGACACCATCTACGTGACGGGATTGGAGAAGTACACCAAAGAAGGAGCCTTCTCCAAGGAGTTTACCCTTACTTGGTAGACCTTGTTTACGTCTGTCTTTGTTTACGTTTGTTTTTGTTTACGTTTGTTTTTGTTTACCGAGTTTGACTAGTTTGTCGTTACCTGTTTATCCTTTCTACAACGAAAAGTTAATTGTTCGAATATACGTGTTTCTTTTGATAATAAGACCTTTGTTAGCATAGTCCAATTCTGTTTTCCGGGATTTACCTTTCGTGATCTGGTTGGATATTTTCTTGTAAAGTTATGGTGACTCCCATAAATGTAGTTGCCAATAACTGCCAATCATAATGTGAATATTCCAAACCCAATGTATAGGCAAATATGGTTTAACAGGTTTCCAAAGTATCTATCAAAAGTGGATGCTGAGTAAACGATGACAAGCTGCAAAGTTGCAACTTTTTGTTTTTTGTTTTATTTTATTTTTTTTGCGCTCATTACAAAATATCACCAAGTTTCTTGCGATGAGCATCTCAATCCATCTCTATGGTCCATACAACTCCACGGCCCCATGTCGTTTTCGTTCGGATTTACCAAAGATGACTTCAGTGACGACGACCTTGAAGAGTCGCCGGTCTCTGTGGACACTAACCCGCTCCTGGTACGAGAAGCTGGACTGGCTCTAGATCGTCTAGTAGTTGAACCGGAATATGTACCCCAGGTGCATTCATTAGACTCGATACTAGCCACATTGGTGGATGTGAGGTTGACTTTTGACACCAGCGCCACTCCTGCAGGGAACGTCATCTACCGCAGAGAGCTTTACGATGTCAAGCACCAAGTTATGACCGAGGAGAGTATGCATGGCGGTGCCACCTCGAGCTTGAGTTCGCTCTTGATTGATGAGAATGGCGAGGATCTCAAGCGGAACGAGTATGAGGGTGGGTTTAAAAGCTGGGAATGTTCATACGACACAGTTGACAGATTGGACACCTTGATAAATGAGCAGAACTTGTTGGAGAATGTCAATACAGTCCTCGAGCTTGGGTGTGGCACGTCCTTGCCGATGGGGTTTATTCTCCGCCGGAAACTTGAAACCGGAAACGGCAAACCCATAAAGCTACTTCTATCCGATTTCAATTACTATGTGCTCAGATTGGTGTCTTTACCCAACCTACTCATACATTGGGCCTCCACCCTCTCGGGGGAAACGTTGCACAGCCTTACCATGTCGGAAGAATCGCCGGCTCTTGATAGTAATGAACTCTTGGTGACCAGCCAGTTGGTGGAGGAGTTTAAACAAAGTTTGCAGTTATTCAATATCGAGCTAGAATTCATCTCTGGGACGTGGAGCAACCAGTTTAACCAACTAGTGAAGCGTTCAAACGTGGACTATATCATTAGCTCGGAAACCATATACTCACCCGATACTTTACCGATTGTGGCCGAGTCTATTAAGGTGATTTTGGAGGACTCGCAAGCGGTGGAGTCGTGCTGTCTAGTAGCGGCCAAGAATATATACTTTGGGGTGGGTGGTTCAGTAATAGAGTTTGTCAGGTATTTCAACGACATAAAAAACCCCCAGTTTGACGTAAATACCGAGGCCATTCACGAGTCACACTTGAAGAGGTCTTTGATTGTGATTACATATAGACGGTCCCCCATATAGAGGTGAATTGAAGCTGCTGGGGACACTGATTTTCGTTTTCGTTTTCGTTTTTAATTATCTGGGTGTATATGGTAATTGGTAAGTATGTAACATTCGTCTTAATACACCACCCACTGGATTGTCCCGAAACAAGCATGACCTCTATCTTGTATAACACAAGTTTCATAGTTTAGTGGTTTTTTTGCGTATAAATGAACCAAAAAAAAAAAAAGAATCTCAACCAGTCAGAATTTGCAGCCATGCGACAAGAAATAGGAACACATAATTTACATGAGACGGTTTTACTGGGGTTGCAGAATTAACTACTGGGAACCTAGGAACACAACTATTGAAAACATTACATTGTAACACGGTTGGATTCCACTGGATACAGAAAAAAAAACCTCCCCCACTAAAGTCAACTCTATGTAAGGGGAGGGGGGACACCGTTTCTACAACGTAAACGTCCACACAGCAACCACTGGCCCATCACTAGGTTGGGAACTGGACATCCGCCAAGTTCTCCACAGAGTAAGCATGATTTTTCAAACCCCGACCTAATTCCACTTTGTTACTACTCAGGAGGATTTACCTCTCCTCCCTAATAACAGTAACCCGACAGAGAGGTATACACGTCTACAGAGATTACTTCTGAGACCTCTCCTTGCTACCAACTCCTTGCTACCAACTCCGACCTCCCCCCCTTGTTCAGTAACTGGTTCGGACTATGGCCAGATTATTTTTGCAGACACTCTATTAGGTTTTTGACGTGGTCGTTCCCCAACCAATAACCGAATGTCCAATCAAAATACCCACTAATGCCAACTCCATATTGTATGCAGTCTGGAAAAAAAGAAAAAAAAAGAACCAGGCCAAAAAAAAAGGTCTCACTTTTTACGTAAGGGAGGAACCATAATGGGTGGGTATGGGAGAAAAAAAAATGGTTCTATTCCTATTCGATAGTTCTTTCCTGGCAAATAAACCGAACTGAACACCATCTTTCCTCTTCTGCATCCTCCATCCCATTCACTATAATAATGTCGTTTGTTAGATCATTACAAAGAACTGCTATCAGATTCAACAGCACTGTGGCCAAAACCTCAGTTAAACCATTGTCTAATGCCTACCTTGGCCAGTTGGAAACCAGATGGTCTACTTTGCCAAAGGAGGACCAGCAATCCTTGATAGAAGAATTGAAGGGCAGAATGGAATTGCCATGGAAGGAATTGACCAGTGCCGAAAAGAAGGCTGCCTATTACATTGCCTTTGGTGAATGGGGTCCAAGAAAGCCAAGATACGCTCCAGGTGACAAGTCCAAGGTTTTCTGGAACGTCACCATTGGTGTTGTTGTGTCCGTTGTTGCTTTTGCTGGTATCAAGTCGTTGGCTGCTCCAGCTCCACACACCATGACCAGAGAATGGCAAGAGGCTTCCGACGAATACTTGAAGTCGAAGAACGCCAACCCATTCACTGGTTACTCTCAAATCCAGTAAGCAAGGGGTTTTTTTTGGGACAGCACGAAAGCACCAGGAATGTAAACAACAACGGGAAGGTGAAGATGCAATTTATTTTTGTTTAATCCAGACCTGGACAAGCGTTAGTGATTGTTTCCTTGCCGGGGGTTGATTTATTCAGTACGCGCATCCACAATACAAATCATTCTAGTTCTTGAACATTCGATGATGATTGTTTTCTAATTCGTTACATTTTTTTTTATTTACCCGCTATATTTTGTCACTACTATTTGCTTTTTTACATTTGTTTTTGTATTGTGACATTTGATCAAACGAGGAGTTATTGTTGTTATTCCAGATGGACAGTTGTGGCTGATTATGGTTTTGTTTGTAAAGTCAATGAAAGTGTAGTCAGTGGATGTTCTTGTAGTGGCTAACATGGCTCGAAAGTTATATATGAATAAGTACTAGTATTTTTTTTTTGTATATGAAATAAATGAAACAGTTACAGTATCAGAGGGGGGCAGTGATGGTTGCTAAACTAGTTGCTGGAGGAGATGCTGGAGGAGTTGCTGGATATATCGACTTGAATAAATATGGATTCGTATATATAAAAAACACACACACACACAGAAATGCAGAAACTATAAAAAGACGGAACTAAACCATGTTATCCTCAATCTTAACGGTATGGAGCATCAGCGTCAATGCAGTACTGTAATTCTTGTTCCCACTTGTCACCATTTTCCAATAACTTCTCCTTATTGTACAACAATTCTTCCCTGGTGGCAGTAGAGTATTCTACATTAGGCGATTCCACAATTGCATCCACAGGACAGGATTCCTGGCAGTAACCACAGTAAATGCACTTAGTCATATCGATATCGTATTTATAGGTTCTTCTGGACCCGTCAACTCTTTCTTCGGCTTCAATGGTGATGGCCTGGGCGGGACAGATGGCTTCACACAACTTACACGCAATACACCGCTCTTCTCCGCTGGGATATCTTCTCAACGCATGTTCTCCTCTGAATCTAGGCGAGATGGGTCCCTTTTCAAAAGGGTAGTAGATGGTATATGGCGATCTAAAGTACATTTCCAAACAGGTGTACATACCACGGGCAATCTCACTCAAAAAGAAAAACTTGGTGGCCTTGGACAAGGCACCTTCGCTGGACTCTTCCCAGGTTTCAGGCCGGGGCTGTCTAAACCCCTTGGGCCATACCGACTGGGTAGAGCCGGCAGTGGTTAAGTATTCCGTTCTTTCCACTGGCAATGCCGGCTTCATAATCCTGGCGGTGGTTGACAACATACAGCGAGGGGTCATTACTGCCGGCTGTGTCATTGCTCTGTTTATGATTTGCTTGAACATCGTGTATATAATTTGGAACGTGTACTGCAGCTAAGGGGGAGGGAGGGGGAGCACAATGGGTGTGAGGGGCCAATGTAGGTGCGATGGCAGGTCTGGGTGTAAATGCAGGTCTGGATTCTCGTGTGTATTCGAGCAGAACCTTTATGCTGTATAAGGTAACGAGGTGAAAGATTCTCCGTTCAGTTTCACACACCAATAGCAAGCGTAATGTATTGATGTATGGATGTAAAAATCTTTTTCCCATACGTTACTGGTAAGCAGGAAAAAATCCAATCGCAATTGGATGGATTTTTTTTTGGTGCCCGGATATTGGTTTTCCGGGGGTGGTTTGTACCACCGGATATTATTTAAGTTCCGACTCTATTCTTTTTTGTTTTTCTTTTCACTCCAGTGACATGATGCATCCTCATGCAAGATATATTCGCCACTGTACACGACCACATTAATCGAATGCCCAGATATATTGCCACCAGCAAATACTGACAAACGAGTAGTGTATACACTATGGCAATAACTCTGCTGGTAAGTGTACGATGGATACTGAGAAGAAAACCACAGAAGTGCACCGGTTGATTGCGCATTATCTCGAAACCAACGGGTACCCGGAAACCCGGCGCCAGTTTGAGGTGGAGCATGGCCGTCCCATCAGCTCGGCCAAGTTTGAGGGTGAGTCGCTAACTGATATTATTAGCGACCGCATCAACTTTAACGAATTGTATGACCAGGTTCACGAGATTGCGGTTAGCGACTCGATCACGCCGTACTTGAAGGTTATTGCTGCTAACCAGCTACAACCCTGGATTAGTCCCTACCCGCAACACCCACGCGAGTTGGTTGATGTTGATGGGTTGGTTATTAGTTCTAGTTACCACGAAGGGTTTATATACTTTAGTACAAACAACTCCAAAGTTTACGTGATCAAGGATGGCAATATAGTACACATGGCGCGTTTCCCCGTGGTTATCAAGCAAATCATCCCTGTTTCCAATGACCGGTTGCTCTTTGTGGGGATGAATGGGATGTTTTACTTGTGCGAGTGGAAACACGAGTTTTTGGCAACAATCAACGAGTTTCCTGCCCACCAGAAATTGATTGTTGCTGCCAAGTATATCGAGTACGATGGCGCAGAGTATGTCGTGACCCTCGGATGGGACTTTTTCTTACGAGTGATCAAGATGGAGGACCAGGCCAGGTTTGAAGTTGTTTCTGAAACCAAACTCGACCGCCAGGGCAGCTGCATCGACGTGGTTTGCTTTGAAGAGAAGTTGTATGTCATCTTGGGCAAGGTGGACAATACCAGGCTTGAAGTATTTACGTTGACGGGAAATCGCCAACTCGAGCTATTGCACAAGATCTCGTTGAACGATGCCGAGTTCACGTCATCCAGCTTCTCACCACGAAACATAACCATTGTCCACGAGTCGGAGGTGCCACTTGTGGCAGTGGGGACGTCGCACGAACCGTACATGAGGCTAATTATCGTTCCGTTTGATCCGCGCGGGCAGAACTGTGGCCAGATAAAGAGAAACCAGATAATCAAAAACTTGAACACGCTCTCGCCGCAGGACAAGTTTTCCCAGCCCATTATTGCCTGGCGGTTGGCCACCCCCCACGGAGAAGAAGAAAGGGGCAAGAGCAGCGGCGTATGGGTGATGGGAGAGGATGGGGTTATTAGAGGAATCGATTTGTTAGAGGGCCGAACCGTGGTTGAGCTCACGGGAGGCCACCACGGGAAAATCAAAGACTTTGTAACCTTTTACGATGCAAACCACCAGGAGGTATTGATAACCAGCGGTGTGGACCGAGAAATCGTCATTTGGAATTAACCACGCTGGATTTATATCCAAACATCCCGGACCATAGGAACCAGTATTTGGGACTCTCTCTTTGAGGAAACCTGATGAGGGTCTTAGCGGTAACTTGCCGAATCCGGCATGTGGGGGAGAGAAAAAATATATGCAGAGTTAGTACCAGGTGCGTTTTTTTTTCCAAACCCTCGGGTGTGCCTGCATAGGACTTTTTTTTTGTTTTTTTTTTTTACCTTTGTACCTCGGTACCCGCCACATGTTTTGTATGGGTGGGTATTTTTTTTTTCCCACATGTTCACTAGAGCCGATTGAACCTCGGCACAGGGGAGTTGGTTTGGAGCGTAGACCATGGATGGAGGAGGGTCCTATGGCCGGACGGGGTATAGGATTGATTGTTCACATAGTGTGGGGGGAGGTGGGAGCGGAGAACTAGAACTAAATAGTATATGACTTTTGTAGCCCCTCTAGTTATTCTCCGGCCACTAGCAAATGTCCTGAGTAGACTTTGGTACCTTTTGTATGTAGACCCATCTCTCGGCTGAATGCAGATGTGAACCATCAGTGTGGATCAGGTTGTCGTGGGTAAACCAACTTCGGCTCGGAATTTTTTTTTTTCCTTTCTGGTGTGGAGGAGGGGGAGAAGGAGAAGGAGGGGGGAAAATTTCCCCACCGATCATTTCATCTATATCCCACAGTTAGCGGAAAATCACAGTCTAGGTATAAATACACTCATTGTTGCACCACAAACTTTCTGATTGCTTTTGCGAAATGAATACTGTAAACCCATACATTCGTATCTCTGGCACATTCTGCGTTAGATATATCGATTGGCTGTAGGAAGCAGTAGTAGTAGTAGAAGAAGAAGAAAATGCACCTTAGTCCATTGGAAAAGGCAGCTTCTGGGGCTCTTGCCTCGGCAGTAGCCAATACATTAGTGTATCCCTTGGACCTAAGTAAAGTTTTGATTCAGACTCAGGTCAAACATAAGCAAACTCACATGAAAAAGACCGACTCCGGGTCCATCCCTACTCCGCCATCCGACTCTGATATGGAGGAGTCGGTTTTCAAGCAGGAGTTTGTCAAGGACCACGAGTTGAAGTATAAAAGTGTTGCTGATGTTTTGAAGCAAATATACGCCAAAAAGGGGATACTAGGCTGGTACCACGGGTTGTTTTCCAGTGTTGTGGGGTCAACCGTGCAGAACTTTGCCTACTTTTACTGGTACACCATAGTCAAGCGGATTTACTCCAACTTGTATAAACACATGCCAAAACACAAGCCGTCCACGCTAATGGAGCTATTTCTTGGCGCGGTGGCGGCGGCAATTTCGCAACTCTTCACCATGCCAATTAGTGTGGTAACCACGCAGCACCAGACCGATAAACACCACCGGGGGGTTGTGCGTCTCGTTAAGGAGATATTAGAGGAAGATGGCATTGCTGGGTTGTGGCGGGGGTTGAGGGTCTCGTTGGTTTTGTGCATAAACCCCTCCATCACATATGGCTCGTACGAGCGGATAAAACGAGCCCTCTTTGGCAATAAAGAGTTCTTGGGTCCGTTGGAGAGTTTCTCTATCGGTGTATTATCCAAGTCGATGGCCACGGTGGCCACACAGCCGCTTATTGTGTCCAAGGCCATGCTTCAGAAGAAGCTGCACAAGAAGCAACAGAAGAACGGAGACGCGAAGCTGGAGGCTGTCCACGGCGATGACCACGAACCAGAGGATATCAAGTTTGACCATTTCACGGGCGCATTGGCCCATTTGTGGCACACGGAAAGGCTCCGGGGGTTGTATAAGGGAGTTGCCCCTCAGTTATTAAAGGGTGTTTTCGTACAGGGGTTGTTGTTTATGTTTAAGGACCAGATCGATATACTTTTCTTGTTCCTCCTAGCGTTGATCAAGAGGAAGGCCCGCGGGAAGCGTTAAGAGGAGCGGGGGAAGACTTTGACAGCCGCGAGATTTTAGATCCACCCTGGAGGTGTGCATTGACAGCTTCTATAGTACTAAGTACATGAAATGTACTTGTAATTTGAGATTTATCGTGTAGATGCTTGTAGAAGGAAATATATCCCGTGTTTCTAGTGTATGTAGGAATGGTGTACAAGCACCCGCAGGAGAAAATGAAGGTTCCATTTTTTGCACCCAATATGAAGATGCATGGGCTCTAAAAGGGTCGTTGCCAGAAATGTACATTACTTACTTCACCTGAATAGAGTATGGCCTGCCACGACTACAAGTGCTAGTGTTCACTCCCACACCATCTCTCGTCTGCCTGGAAACCATCCTGAGTGCTGGGCACACTAATGAATTGCTTCCCTCGCAAAAATAGTATGCCCCAAAATGGTTTGTTCTCAGGATGAATGCTTAGCAGGGGTCCTAATAGTGACCAATTCAGCACCCTACTCCATTAACATAACCCCCATCATCCACCATACCCCCTCAGCTATTTCCCACAACCAACAACAACAACAACCTCACATTCCAAGCATCCAGGGCACAAACCCTAATACAAACTTTCCACGTGATATGCTAATATGCACACCTAGGAAAAACATCCATTCACCAATAATAAACTAAATGTACGCCCTTCTCATTTTTTTTTCTCTCTCCTTCTCATCCCTTACTTTGGTTTTGTGTTTGCGATGAAATTAGCAGCGAGCAGGCCACCCACCAAAAACAAAAAAAAAAAATCATCTCACTCGCACTGGGCACGAACACCAAACTGGTTCACCTCCTCGCATAGCATCCACACTGTGATTAAAATTTTTTTTCCAACTTTTCCACCCGTTTTCCTTTCTCCTCTCTTATAACCAACACGCAAGTAAATACATCATGGGTAAAGGTAAACCAAGAGGTCTTAACTCCGCTAGAAAATTGAGAGTTCACCGTCGTAATAACAGATGGGCTGACCAAGCTTACAAGGCCAGATTATTAGGTACTGCCTTCAAGTCTTCTCCATTTGGTGGTTCTTCCCACGCCAAGGGTATTGTGTTGGAAAAGATTGGTATTGAATCCAAGCAACCAAACTCGGCTATTAGAAAGTGTGTCAGAGTCCAATTAATCAAGAACGGTAAGAAGGTTACTGCTTTCGTTCCAAACGATGGTTGTTTGAACTTTGTTGACGAAAACGACGAAGTCTTATTGGCCGGTTTCGGTAGAAGAGGTAAGGCTAAGGGTGATATTCCAGGTGTCAGATTCAAGGTTGTCAAGGTTTCCGGTGTCTCCTTGTTGGCTTTGTGGAAGGAAAAGAAGGAAAAGCCAAGATCGTAGATTATTTTGCCTATTACTTTTCATTTCATAGAAAGAATACTTGGAAAACGGGGAATTCGCTTAATTTGTATAGAAGAGGAAGTTGACCGGGAACCGGGAATAATCGTGCGTGTATTTAACTTCAATGCATATCAATGGAAAAATAGTTTGCGTTCATCGTTGAGTGTGGATGGTTGTTCCGGACCTTGAGTCGTTCGTTTTCTCCAAATGAAAGGGGGTTTTCTACTTTGAAATTAAGTCATTTATGGTTGTATAATTTTTAAAATTAACGTGTATATTGAGAACAGGATATTGTTTTCAGATATGTGTGTGGGCTGTAGCGTGTACAAGGTGACTGAAGAGGAGTGGGAGAGAGTTGAAATGTCTACAAGAGAAGGGATATTGTGTTATTACAATAGTTTTTTACTACAATGGTTCATTCACCACACTTCCTATACTCTACCTACCACCCCCTCCTTTAAATACCCAATCCTCTTCCCTCGATGGAAGGACCGCCCTTCTTGGTAGCCTTCTTATTAAACGACATCTGGGTCAATCTCAGGTTGATTCTCTTGAACCGCTCATCGTGTCCAGCGTTTCTAGCCTGGTTTCTCCTCAACACACTAACATCAACGCGAGGTGCCACCTTATACGCCGCAGTCCTGGCACTGGGGATGGCTGCCCGTTTTCTCCTTTCGGCATTCTCTTCGTACAACGTCCTGGCCTCGGTACGCTTGTTGGCACGGGCACTGGCCAACTGGTTGGAGAACTTGCTTTTGTTGTATTCGTGGAACTGGATCGTTCTGTCCTTATACGAGTCGGACTTGTTCAATATAGGTCTCGTCCAGTCTCCAATCAACCTGTCGACAATCCGCTTTAACGAAGGCTCGGTTCTCTTGGATCTCTGGTAAAAAACCAACACCTTCCCGATCCCGGACGCTACCAAATGGTCGGTTTTGATGGGCATGGCTTCCAAAGCGTGGATCAACTCCTTCTGGATCTGGTACGCAGGCATAGATGCATCCGGCAACGGCTCAAGCCACAACCGTACCGCTTCCAAAAGATTGTTATCCAATATAGAAATAGCAAGATCGGCACGTGACAAGATATCAGTAACCACACGCAATAGTTTCAACTTCTCAGTAGCTATTTGACCCTGGGAGTTCTTTTCCACGTCGAGATTAGCAGCTTTGATCATCTGGTCTTTGAGCATGTCGATTTTGTCGTCTTGCATTCTTTCCAAGTCGTCTTCATCGGCCTTTCTTCTTCTCGTGGTTTTGGTTCTCATGGCTGCATCCATCTTTTCCTCCAATAGCATCCGTTTTCTCATTTGCGGGTCGGCGGGCAATTCTAGTGTAGCGTCGATGTTATCAGATACACCCGGTGACGTATGCATTTTGTTTTCGCTTGATGCAGGGATATCGGCGTCGGGAGAGCCTCGGTTGGCTCTTCTAACGACCTTCTTTTTAGTTACTTCTATGGATTCGGGCTCGTTGAGTTTGTGGGCTCTTATCGAGGTGTATATGTTGTCATTTTCACCAGCTTCGTCGTCGTTGTCGTTGTTCTGGTCCTGGACGGTTTCTGGTTCTTCCGGCTCCTTCTCGGCATTGTCCTCATCGTGCTCACCAACAACTTGCTCGTTTTCCTCGATTATTTCTGCACTCTCTTCTTGCTCCAATCCATCCAGTGGAATCGTTGTGAAATCTTTCAAAGGATCACTCATGACGGCGGTGTTTATGTGATGATGACCAGCTAGTAGTTTGTCCATGTCAGTTGTGCTCTTTGATTAATTTTCCCTGACAGGGAAATGTCGCATGTCGCATGTCGCATTTTTTTCCTGTTTCCTTTTTCGTGGTGTTCCACACAACAACATAAACCAACCACTTAATATGACAATTGTACACCAGAACCCCAGTACATCAACGAGGGCTATCTTTCCATTAAAGCAAACGTTGGCATTCGCGGTGGAAATATGTCCCAGTACATCGGAAAGACAATCTCGTTGATCTCCAATAAGGGGCTCCGTTACGTCGGGCTCTTGGATAACATTAATGCCAATGATGCTACTGTTGCACTTAAGTCGGTTCGTTTATTCGGCACTGAAGGTCGTATGGCTGCGCAAGGGACGCCCAATTTGGAAGTTCCTCCCGGAAGCGACATTTACGATTATGTTGTGTTTAGAGGTTCAGACGTGAAGGATTTGTCGGTGTTGGATACTCCCATTGACCAGGTCAAACCGGTGGTTTATGCACCAACTTCTGGGTACTATGCGCCTCCACCGGCGATGCCACAGACCGCAGCACCTGGTGGTGCAGACGGTGCTCCTGCGACTACTACCAGTGCATCCACGGCACCAGAACCACAATCTGCTGCTCCTGCTGCTGCTGCTCCTGCTGCTGCGGCTCCTTCTGCTCCAGTTGAAACACCCACTTCAACTTCCACTCAAGATGCCCCTCCTCCTACAAGAACCACCCAGGACGGGCCTTCTAAGACCAGTGGTGATGTTTCAGACCCTGAGCCTCGCTCGGAACCAGCTCCAGCTCCAACCCGCCGTAGAAACTCCCTGTTGGGCGACGGAAAAGGACCAGCCATCCCTGACGAAGAGTTTGATTTCGAATCGGCCAACGCCAAGTTCTCCAAAGAGTTGGAACAAGAAAAGGAGTTGGAGCATACGGGGTATAACAAAAAGTCGTCATTTTTCGACAATATTTCCAGTTCAACCGAAGAAAGAAGCAGCATGAGATGGGCCGAAGAGAAGTCCTTGAATATGGATACTTTTGGTGAAGCTAGCTTGCAAAGAGGAAGAGGTAGAGGTAGGGGAAGAGGTGGTTGGCGTGGAGGAAGGGGTAGTTGGAGAGGCAACTACAACAGAGGCAGAGGTGGCTATAGAGGAGGATCTAGAGGTCGGGGCGGATATAATACCGAACCAAAGCCGGAATGGGCGTGATTGGAGCGTGGGAATGTGCATTAGAATATTGTAAGTATATAGTTGGTTATAGTGATGGAAATATCAATCTATGGCGGGGGTGGGGTGGGGTGGTGAGTGGCACGACAACTAGGGATATATTGACATATAAATATAACCGGAATACACATTTACTACTACAGGAAGCTTCTTTCCTGCCCCCCTCCTCCCCCTAGTGTTATATTCTCGAAATGCCCCCTATAAATAGCTTTCTCTCGCGCTCCTCCTTCTCTCCTGCCACCTGGACAAACTGACCGTATTCTCGGGACATGCTGGACAATGGACTGAAGATACCTTCAATAATCACCTTGCGGAGCCTTTGTGCAACCCGCTTAAAGATATTCCTTGTTTTTGGATACTGGCGGCACTGGATCAAGTCATTGTCAAAGATGTACATCTTGGGGTACTCCTGTAGCTGATCCTCATCCATGGTGCTCAACTGGGGCACGTTTCGGGTGATTTGGGCAATAACTTCTGCTGAAACCGTGATCTCTTCCATGTACCCAAAGCGTAAGATGCACTTGTAATGGTCCGGGAGCTTCATTGGCGCCATAAGCACCCGTTCCTCTTCGGGGATATATGGGATAGAAAGGACCCGAATACCGCAGAACACAAAGTGGGCCGGGATAGCCGCAAATGACCTGATAAGCCGGCCATACAGCAATGGTAACGAGTTGGGAGACGTGGTCAAGAGTGAATCAACAAACATTATCCCAAGACCCCTGTGTCTCGTCAACGTGGAGGGACCAAAGCTGGTGGAGATGTCGGACTTGTCATATCGTTCCACCACTTCACTAGCAGCCCCCCGGAGATCAATAGTGGCATTCTGGCGAGCCTGGAAATATGGGAACAAGTCGCCAACCTTGATTCTCGACGCATATTCCTGGCCAACCTTACGGGAGCGGCACCACCTCCAGAAGATTAGGAAGGACGAAAACAAACCTGTCATTAGCAACGGAAACCACGCTCCATGGGGCACCTTCCTCAAGTTGGCAATCACTAAGCAAGCCTCCAAGGGGAGAAAGATTGCCGCAAAAAGGAGGGGCACGGCCACATTCCAGTTGTACACATAAATCATGCAAATCACGATAAGCATGGACGTAACGATCAAGTCCAACGTAATACCCAACCCATAGGCAGCCGTGACGTTGTTGCCATTTTGAAACCCAGCAGTGGTGGCAACAACCCCAATCATCAATAGCCAGTTAACCACGGGGATATACACCTTCCCCTGGTAGTGTTTGGAGACATGGACGATTTTTAATTTGGGGAAACAGTCCAAGTTGATCAACTGGGAGGTGATGCTGAACACCGATAGAATCAATGCCTGGGAAGCAATGATCGTGGCCAAGGTGGCAAGGACAAACATCACCCAGTAAATGCCCGAGCCGGTGCCCCCCGGGAGCGATAAAAAGAATGGGTTGACGTAATCCTGTGGGTGGTTGACGAGGTAGGCGCCCTGTCCCAAGTAGCACAACATCAAAGCAGGATACACACACGAGGTGAGGGTTAATTGGATAGGAAGCCTGCCAAAGTGGCCGATATCGGCAAACATGGCCTCGGTACCGGTGATGGACAACATGGCACCAGCAAACACATCAATACCGCCATTCTTAAGGATCCTGATGGCGTAGTACGGGGACAACGCGGCAAATATCCCCGGGTGGTGCTGGATGATGTTGTACAACCCGCAAATCAGCAATCCCATAAGCCACACGAAGATGATGGGTGCAAAAGTAAACGATATTTTATGCGACCCAAACTGCTGGATCACAAACAACCCAATGAGAATCACCTCTGAAACCGGAAGCACGTACTTAAAGCTGGGTTGGGCCACCTGGATACCCCCGACGGCTGAAAGGACGGATGTTGTGGGAGTCAATAGCCCATCAGAAACAACTAGGGAACAGCCCACAAAACAGGCACCCAAGATAAAGATTTTGATACCTGCCATCACCAATTCGTTTTGTTTCACCCTCGCTACCCGTGAGTCCGACGAATTGGCAGCAGAGGCAGTGGTGTCTTGTCGGGAAAGGAGTTGCAAGTCAGACACCTCTTTTGTGGCCCCTGGAATTTGGACCCCCTGGGGACCAATGCTCAAGCAGCGGGCAATTTTGGCATAGATGGCCACCTGGCCCCCTTCACCGTTATTGGGACCAATAAACAATACCACCCCGACATATTTGAAGATGACAATAATGGTGAAGACGTAGAAAACCACCGACACCGCACCATAGATGTCATCCTTGTTAGGAGGCAACTGCAGGTACTTAATTGAGTTGAGCACATACAATGGAGAAGTACCCAAGTCACCATAGATTGCCCCGAGGGACGAGAACGACAACATCAAGATTTCCCGCCAGGACTGCTTGGCGGAGGGAATCTTGTTTTCTACAGTCGAGCTGCCATCGCTAGAAACGTACGACTCATTATCGGCAATTTCCGCGTCGTTCATCGTGTTGATGCTGACGTTGTCTAGGTGACTAGCATCGGGAAGTTCTGGTTCCTTCTTTAAGGACGAAAAGGACATGTAAGAGGATGAAAAGCGAAGCTGGAGAATAGAGTAGTTTAAAGAGCAATCACAAAAGATGCAAGAAAGCACAGAGGGGAGTATGAGATATTTATACCACTGGCAGAGTTCGTAGTGCCTGGTTATAGGTGGTTTTGCAGAGGGGGCTTGTCCTGAAAATTTTGCAGCTAAAATAACGACACAAAATACTAAACCAAACAACATGCACCCAATCCACCCTGGTCCTAGCCCTATTTGGGAAGGTGGTGAGGTAATTTTTTGGACTCATGAGGGAAATATGGCGTATCCCCCCCCCAAGTCATTCTGAGGGAAATTAAACCCATAGAGTGTCCACCACCCCCATAAGGTGACAAAATTGGAATTGGTATATTGGGCAAAAAAAAATCCCGCAGCCATTATTTGGTTTACCTGAAGCTTGAATGGACACCAAAGAGATCACAATAAAAATTGTCGCCACATTCTTGTTTTTCTTGGAGTTACGTATTTCTATTATTTAAAGTTTGAGCATATTGTTTTTTGAGGGGTGGAAGCTAGCAAGGAAATTCAGGAGATATTCCCAGTCCTCGAGGAGTGGACAAGGAGTATATGTTCAATGTGAGGGTTCTTTTTTTTTTCCTTTTTTTTTGACTGCGAAAACTCGTCTCCTGGTTATAGGTAAAGGAAAAGGAAAAAGAAAGAGAGGCTGCTTTGGGCTGGTCCACAAATACGCATAGTGCGCATACACGTCAACCAACCATGTCTCGTCTTCCATTTACGTGGTTATAATTACCAAAACAAAAAGGGACACAGCCCTCTTGTTCCCGAGTAAAAGTTACTGGTTCAATTAACCCACTGGTTTTCCTTTGTATTGCTTTTTTGCAGCAATAGAAAAAATTTTTTTGGTGCAATTTGCGGGATTTTCTACATACGTTACGTCCAGAGAATTCCCACCCATTTTCACAAGTTTAACGAAAAATTTCCACCTTGTCGAATAGTGGTGTCGAGGTAGGGTAATTGGGGAAGGGGGTAACCTTTCAGCGGGGCGCTATGGGTTACCTGAGAAAGGGTTGCATGTATAAGTATATTTCTTGGGGATGTGTCCCTGTGGTAATGTTTTTGCATTCTCTATAGTCTTGGTCTTTCGAATCGTGCTAAATGTCTCTGTTCTCGACAGTGGAACATATCCACTCTGAATAAACCCATTATTGTTTTTCCCGTTGGTTGGTGTAGCCAGTAATTGGACCGGGTGTTTCTCCCCCCCCCAGTAGAAACCTTCATGGATGGTATCAAGAACCACCCCTTTCCTCAGTCTCGAGACAATGTACAGATTCGAGTATGTAAACTACGAGGATAATGAAAGTATTCCGCCACCAAAACGGGGTCCATTGGTGAAAACTTGTTATGCATACCACTAGGGGAGGCTTCTTTCATGCCAACCCTTCGGGATGACCCCGTGGTGTGAATAAGTCTACGGTATGAGAATAAGTCTACGGTATGAGAATAATCAGAGATAACCATCTTCACGGTTCATCAACTGTAAATGTAGAGATGCAACTATTTACCGAGAATATAAATTATGCAACCATGTAGAGACCAGTAAAACCCCTTTCTGAATGCCATACATCGCCGTTCCTTTCACTATTCAGCACTAGATCTGGATAGCTTCCCCCCCTACTAGTCTAAGTGACACTCTTATATGGCATGTCACAAGTACACACCTCATCGTCGTTTTTTTTTGATGTCGCGCGTTTGTTTTTATATAGAGGGCGCGTTTGTTTTTATATAGAGGACGCGTTTTTCATCGCAGTTCAACCCAACCCACCTTTGGCTGGACACTTCTAAAACCACCCACCACCCGCCGCTCCAGCAGCACCATACCATGCCACACAGGAAGATTGCTGCATTCCCCGACGGGAACTCGTACGTTTTCTATAACCACGCCGCTGATAGACTTTTAATCGGAAATAGCGAAGGATTGGTGAAAATCTTCAACATCCACGAGCCGGACCTAGAACCCACCTCAATAGATATCGTCGATAACCTCACCTCGTTGACCCATAACGAAGATAATCTTGTGGCGGTAACCTCGACGGAGGGAAACTTGGAGTTAATAGACCTACAATCCAAAGAGTCCAAGGGGGTTATTTTCCGGTCTGAGTTGCCATTACGCGATTCGGTATTTATCAACCAGGGCAATAGGGTTGTATGTGGGGGGGACGATAATAAGTTGGTTATAATTGACTTGCAAACCGAAAAGCCATCCACCACCAGCATAGCCTTGCCGGACCAGTTGCTTAATGTGGCATACAATGTTTCTGGCGAAACTGTTAGTGTCAGTTTGTCAAATGGTAGCATCCAGGTTTATTCTGTGGTCAACGAACAGCCCAATGTCATACACACGTTAGAGAAGATATTGCCAACCAAGATCCATTCCTCGTTGGACAAGATCGACTTTAACGACGAACACCACCAGGAGCTAGTATCCACCAAAACCCAGTGGTCATCTAATGGTCGGTATCTTTTAGTGCCCACGCCAGAAAACAATATTAACGTGTACGAGCGGGAAGACTGGTCAGTGTATAAAACATTCACCAACGATTCGGCCCGGATTGTCGATTTCAAGTTGTCGGAAAATGGCCGAAACCTTGCTATATTATCGTTGGATGGGTTCAAGGTGTTTGATTTTATTAGTGGCAGTGTGCTTGTTGAGGATTCGGTTGATTTCGAAGGGTACTACCCTTTGAATGTTACTTGGAAAGATAATAACTTGTTTATGGGCACCACCAATGGGGAGACCTTAACCTTGAAAAGTATCGTGCCGAAAACCGTCACTTCCATGTTTGTTGATGAAGCCGAGGAACTGGACGGAGACGATGACGACGACGACGACAACAACGCAAACGATACCGATGATTTATTGCGAGACTCCGACGAGGAAAAGGTACCGGGAATTGATACAAATAGGAAACCCGTAGCTTCTGGTAAACGGTCCAGCTATAAACTACACGAGGAAGATTCGCTTATTATTGATGAGGATGAAGCTGACTTGTTTGATGCCATTCCCACCCGTTCGCATAAACGGTTCAAGGCCAGCTCTTCTGTTGGCAGATACTCCCCCCACCACGCGGAATCCCCGATCCAGCCGTATTCCCCCGGGTCTACTCCTTTTGACGGGTCCACAGTAGGAAGGAGATACTTGACTATGAACAATATCGGGTATGCGTGGGTGGTAAAGAGTCGGGAATCCGGCACCGAGTCATCCCAGCAGAGTATCACGGTGTCGTTTTTCGACCGGGCCGTTCACCGAGACTATAACTTCATTGACTACTCTGGCTTTGACCTTGCCTCCATCAACTCCCGGGGTATAGTTATGGCGAGGTCCGGGTTCGAAGACCGCCAAACTATAGACAACGGAACCATATATTACCGTGGCCACGACTCGGAAATCGTCCCGTGGGAACGGAAGATCCCCTTAATCAAAGGGGAATACATAACCTCGGTGTGCATCACCGACTTTGAGGATTCCGATATAATTGCCGTTGGCACTAACTTGGGGTATTTACGTTTCTTCAACGATAGTGGCTTGGCCGACAATGTCATTAAAACCGTGCCTGTAGCGGCGTTGGTTTCGTCGGCACGGAAAACCTTGTTTAGTGTACACCGGGCCAGTGCCAACGTGTACACCTACTCAATTATTAATTTGGCCAAGGACTATTTGTACCACCAGCAGAATATCTTGCTCCCATTAAAGGCAGCTACCCATGGAACAGCACCGTTGATTAAAGGCATCTTTTTCAATGAGTTTGATGATCCTTGTCTAGTGGCAGGGGAGGACGATACGTTGTTGGTGTTGCGTCAGTGGCGGGAGATGAATAACGCCAAGTGGATCCCGTTATTGAACTGCAGGCGAGCAATAACCGAGGATAATCCCAGTAAGAAGAACTGGAAGTGCTGGCCGTTGGGGCTTCTGAATGATAAGTTGAGCTGCTTGGTGTTGAAGAATGGCGATTCGCAGCATCCCGGGTTCCCGTTGCCGTTGCCCGTGGAGGTGGACATTGAGCTCCCGGTTGTTGTTCATGAAAAGAAGGCGGTGAAACCGAACCAGGGTGATGGTGAAGACACCAGACCAGAAGACAGCGCCACTCAAGCAAGAGACAACGCCACTCGAGCAAGAGACAACGCCGAGGAAGCGTTTGTGCGTGCAGTAACGTTAGGAAAGATCCTTTCCGAGACCTTGCAGGATGATATGACTGACGATAGCAGCAAAGAGGACGTGATGGAGCGGTTAAAGGAGTGCCAGATCCAGTTCGACAAGTCCCTATTGAAGTTGTTTGCCGAAGCATGTAAGGATTCGCAGTTGCAAAAGGCGTGGTTAATCGTGAAGATGATCAAGAAGGATAATGCCATGCACGCGGCATTTAGAATCGCTGAAAGAATGCACTTTTTGAACTTGGCCAACAAGATTGGCGACTTGCGAGAGCTGCGCTTATCCATGGAAGCCAGTATGCTTGAAGACGATGATGAGTGAACTGGTTAGATATGTATTTTTGTTTCTTAATGTTGATTTATGTACATGTAAAACCAATCACACCAACCATAACACGTAGTCTATATACAATAATACACAATAATAGTATCTGGGGAACATCCAGCACGTCGGGAAAGTACACCACGCATTTTGAGTACGCTCTTTTTTGAGTGCTTTAGCGATCCGGTTAATACCTCACTTAAAGTTGTTTCTTGATAAAGTGGTACACAATTGGAGCGACCCACAAGACACCAGCAGCGATACCAGCAAACTTTAAAGTATCGTACGCGTATTGTTCTTGAAGTTTCTTCTGTTCGTCAGATGGTTGAGGAGCACCGTACATGATTGATTGTGGAGTAACTATACCAGTAGGGAAGAATGGAACACCTTTGTTTGGTCTGTAGATTTTGCTGGTGAAGAATTTTTTTTGGCCCAGTGATTTTTTTTTTCTTTTTCTTTTTTTTTTTTTTGGCCCAGTGATCTCGGATGGATACTGAACAATGAAGGTGTTAGCACTGGACAGATCATACAAGAGGAGTATCCTTTGCTAGCTTGTATTTGGTTGTGCTTGGTTGATCTGTTGTGGAGTGGACGATGAGCTCAATTAAACCGTTCCAGATCGAGGATTTGTTTGAGTTGAATGCGGTCAATTTGGACCCCCTCACCGAGAACTTCAATGTATCTTTCTACATGGAGTATCTCACCCAGTGGCCCCAACTCTTTTTCAAGTCAACGGAGGTATCGGCACCGGGTTTTGGCAGGCCATACGAGATGAGCGGCTACATGATGGGGAAGACCGAGGGGAAAATGTCCAAAAAGGAGTGGCACACTCACATAACTGCAGTCACCGTCCAGGACCAGTACCGTCGGTTGGGGCTTGCATCTAAATTGTGTATTGAATTGGAGAAGTTGACTAGTATTGCTCCGTACGAGACGTTATTTGTAGATTTGTTTGTAAAAGTCACCAATACGTTGGGAAGACAATTGTATGAGAAATTGGGATATAGTGTGTATCGGCGAGTTGTGGGGTACTACGGACGGGAGATGCCGCGGGATCGAGATGCCATTAATGATGATATTGATGCGTATGATATGCGCAAACTGTTGCCGCGGGACGAGAAGAGGGAGACGGTACGGGAGAATGGTGACCGAGTTTACGTTCTTCCGAATGAGGTGAATTTCTGAGTGTAGGGATTGTGTAGAGTTATGTATGGATTGTGTATGGCTATGGCTCATTTTTTGCAGTCTCATAATGTACATACAAACGAATCAATATTGAGTCGAAGAATCTCTGCACATTTGTTTAGAGAGAGTAAAAATATGTGTAATACTTACCAAGTACAGTTTCTGGACCTTCCAAACATATTCGGGTATAATTGTATGAATTTTGCAATTATTTCCCATATATTGTTATACAGTGGGTTATACTTTACCCATAACCAATTCCATTCCATCAATACGGAAACCGAAGCAAGATTACCGAAACAATAGAAACACATCCAACCCCCCTACTCCAATCCTCTACCACCCCCACTTAAACCAAATCCCAAATACCCAAATACCCAAATATCCAAATACCCATTGTTCTAAGAGTAACCCCGGAAAATGCCCAGTGAAAAATCCGGGTCAGCCTTTTTTTTTCCAAGACAAAGAACGAATAACATGCTCCGGTTTCTGGTAGCCGTGAAACCCATAACCAGAAAAAGCCCATTTAAGTGAAAAATTTTAACCCCTGGTGGATTGATTTCCTGGTAGTTGTTGTTTTCATCATCATATACACCAGACATGCTGCCTCGTAAACATCTTTTTAAAAATAAATTTAACCGTGACGGGACTCGAACTCCCACCTCCGGCTCGTCTTCCAGGATACAGTCCTCATCACACACTCCCATTCGGTCTGGAGATGACTCTGACCTCGAGGAGGATGAGGAGAATTCGTTTTTGAAGCTCGAGGAGCTTCTTCGCGAGAAACTTGCCAACTTGCAACAGGCCGAGGTCGGAGAAGTAAGCAAGGAGGATAGAATAAGTACTGGTGATAGACGTCAACGAGAAGCTGACCTTATAAATAAATCGCTAATCCAGTCTGATGCTACCGGTATCAATGATGTTATTGTTTCGCTTTCATTTTCCCGAGCCGATGTGTCGTCGCTGTCTCGTGAGCTATTGCTAGCTCAGTTGTACAAAGTGGTGGTGTCAAGACCGTTGATTATCGCCAATACCGAGTATGTCGGCACCGCCAATTACGTTGACGAAGATAAAGTACAAAAGTTGGTGAATATTTTTACTGCTGGGGACTACCGAAGTGATTTCGAGTTCCACTACTTGTACCGGTCGTTGATTGCCATTCTCTGTAGTAATATTGAGGACTTTGGCAGTTTGGTTTCTACCGACTTTTTAAAGCACATTCAACAGTTGTTGGTGGAACCTGCCACCAGCATTATCACTAATGAGAACAAGGCGAATATAATATCCGGGTTTGTGGTATTGACGCTAGTACTCCATAGTGGGTCGTCGAATTTCGGCATTGACGACAGGATAGCCATGTTGATGGATATAGCTGAAGGGTACAGCAAGAGTGCCATTGCTTTGAAAAAACAGGTTGAGTCGGGAAACCGTGAGCACTCGACGTTTATCACCGATAAGAACTTGGATAAGCGGTTGGTGAATGAAGCCAATGCCAAGGTTGCGGCTGAAGCCAACGTTGCTGTGGCTGGTTTGCACGGAGTGGCGTGTTTGTTGACGTTGCTTTCACCAGGAACGTTCTTGAATGAAATGATGCAGGACTTGATGCTCAAATTGGTGCCGTTATTGGATAGCGACGAAACCAGAGATATCGCCAAGGCCGCCGGTCGTGCCATTGCTGTTATATACGAAATGTACGAGTATGAGGATTCCGACGAGGATAGCGATGGCGGATTCAACGATATCGACTACAACGTTAACTCGCCCTACTATGAGCAGGAGTCCTTATTTGCCATATTGGACAGGTTGTTGAACTTGTCGTCCAAAAAAGTATCCAAGAAAGACAAGAAAGAGGTGAATTCTGTATTCAGAAATATATCCACCACGGTCAGGACCTACGTTGATGGTAAGAAGCGAGAGTTAATCTACAAACGTACTTCCGAAGGATTGGAGCTTCTTGGCTCAACCATTGAACTGACCTATATCAAGTTATCCAAGTACCGGTCTCTTAGAATAAACACCTGGTTCTTGTATACCCGGTTGAGACATTTGCGGTGGTGTTTTGGGTTTGGACTCCACAGTCAGTTGGCAGCTAACGAGAGCATACGCGATATCTTGAAAGAACCCGAAAACGTGTACCTGTATGGTAGCCATGTGGACATTGACGAGAGTTTACTCCACGAAGACAATGCAGAAATATTTGATGGGTACGTTGACTATAAGCGGGCCGTGGGGGAGAAGTCGAGAAACGAAAGGAGAAAGAAGGAGCGGTTGGCCAAGCTTGGTGACCATCTTTCGGAGTTGAATCTTGGATGAAGTGTGTAATTAATCTATAGGGTATTTAATGTTATAGTTATTCTCGAGTTGGCATTATCCTTGTCCATGGCGTTGGTTTCTTGCAATTGCACCCCGGTAAAGTCCTTCACTACATACGTGGCACCAGCTTTAAGTAGCGCCTCTTTAGGAAACGTGCTGGCAATGCCAATAACCGTAAACCCAGCATTAACTCCACTACGTATCCCCGTGGGGGCATCTTCAAAAACAATTGCCATAGTGGAGTCGCCTAATTTGTTCAATTGCTTGATTTGTTTATAAGCCGTGGCGTATCCTTCGGGATCAGGCTTGCCCTTACTAACATCATGGGCAGTGATAAATACTCTAGGCTGGTCAATATGGCGGAATAGCTTTTCGTACCACCCATGAGCCAATTCCTGTGTTCCTGAAGTAATGATCCCCCATCGATTTCTCCACCGTTGATTCATACTAACCAAGAACTCTGGGGCACCGCTGATTGGCTTACCCAAATGTCCGTAATTACTAACGATATCCTGTTCCCACTTGTCAATGGTTTTTTTATCAGTACTGTTCTCTGGAAAGTATTTGGCAAATGTTTCAACTGTCCGTTGACCATGGCAAACATGGAGTAGTTCAGTAAGGTTTAGAGAGTCGTTACAGGCAGAGTTGTGGCGTTCGACTTCGTTTCCCCATGATTTTTCAACTGCAGTTGTTGAATTAACGAGGGTGCCATCTAGATCAAAGAGGATAATATCTGTGGTGATAGTGGTGATTGTATTGATTGTGGTCATTGTGGAAGGGGGGCAACAAACCAATGAAACAAGCAGTGTCATAAAATGATAGGTGAAGAGGTGAAGAAGAGGTGTGTACACATCAGCCAAGTGACAACTTTTCTTGAACACAATGGACTTCGTGGGGGGAAGCTAGTAGTATAATAATGCACAATACGCATACATACAAATGCACAATACGCATACATACAAATGCACAATACGCATACATACAAATGCACAATACGCATACATACAAATACACAAACACACACACACAAACACACAAACACAGCCCACCTCACTTCTCTCCCACATGCATTTCTAACAACTCATACTCCAGCTTGGGATCAAAGTATCCCATCCTGGTGTAATCCGCCAACCTAAACTGCTTCACCACACTCAACTGGTACATGTAGTAATCCAACTCGTGGGTAAACTCATTATTTACAAACTCATCTTTGTACCAGCTTATATAGTCGATCCAGACATTGGCTTCATTGTAGAATTGGAACCGACCGATTAAACAGAGCGTAGAGTAGACGTATAACATCCGTATAGCATACTCGTTTTTCTCGTATAACAAATCTCGAAACTCGTCTGTCTGCACCGAAAGCCACCTGTAGAGCGGAATCGGGAACTTGAAATACATGCACGCATACAATGCACTATTCATACTTTCTAATCCACCCCGGAGGAGCTCTGTTTGCTCAAGGGTCGTCGAATCAAGGTCATTGGTGTCTATGGTGTCCTCTAGGTCATGGAGAAGCGACACAATAATGGGATAGTCGCTTCTCTTCAAGGCTGGGATGTCCATGCGGTTTGTTCCTTGGTAGAACATTAACGGCTTGAGTTCAGTAGTCAAAATAACCGGCATGCACTTCAAAAACGCCTGTCTCATACCCTTTAGTAGTGACACCAAATCTGGCTGGGATCTATCAAACGATATCAACGGCACCAAGCCGTGTCGGTTCAAACCAAGGATAGCGTACATGATGATATTGGATAGGGTTATTTCCTTGGCCAATAGCGGGTTTGTATGTAAATCGCTCTCGTATTCAGCAATCAAGTTCTTATTCCTGGTTACGGTTCGGGAAAAGTAATCCAACGTCATCAGGTACAAGCGGTTCTGGTACTCGTTGTGCATTTTCTCAACCAACGCGGTATTGCCAAACTTGACCCGCTTAAGCGCATCAAGATCTATATAGGCCATCAAGGATATTGATGCAAACGCAAATATGCTATGCCTAACAAGTTCACTTTCGAGAAATAAATACGGTACTTTGTACTTCCAGGTGTTATGTATACCTTCGTTGATCCCAAACGATAGCATGTTGATGCACTCCTTGTCAAAGAAGTTCAAGAGCCGGAGCTCGAAACGTGAAATCCCCAACATGGTGGTGGCCTGGGTCAACACTAGTTCACGTGTAAGGCAATCGTGTTCCGATTCCGGGGAAGGAGATACCCCGCGTCGTATTATAAGGTCGGTATCGTTTGGGAATGTGTATGGAACGGGAGATTCCACCGAAGATGAGTATGCCGATGATTCTGATACTAGCAACAGGGATGGGGATGCGGTGGTTGGAATTGTTTCAGGGGTGGCTTTGGACTGGCTCGCTGGGGAGAACAATTCCACAAGCTGGGACTTACTCTTTTTGCTTGCGGCAACTACTGGGTATACGCATTCCCTATAAGTATGCACACAATATTCACAACGGGGTACTGCTTCGTCGCACTAGCACAACCAGAGTTAGTAATTCACAGCCATAAATGTGGCAGCTGTCTCCGGTAGCTCTGAAAAAAAAACGGGCCCACACATACTTTGATTCGTAGCTTCTTGCAACTAAGACAGCCATTACGCGATCTCCTCTTGCGTACTGCTGTCATTGGTTGTTGAGGTATAAGATGATGGCTGGGGGGGGGGTGGTGGTTCCAGCTTGCTACCTCTTTACAGAGAGCAATCGTAAACTGCACGTGATCAAAATAACGTGACCAATCACATGATAAAAGTAACGTGCCTGATATAACAAGTCACTATGGAGTATACTCCCCCCGACTATGGTTTCTACACCTGAAGACTACAGACAAATGGTTTACATATATACTCCTCATAACTGAGATATGGTATCCATTGTCTACTTTGGTTGATTTATCCAGTCAGCATATTGCTGTGCAATTGAAGGATTAACTATCTCCACCAACAACTTGCACCACCATGGTGGACAGGATGGTGCTGGCTCTAAATATCACTACACTCTTTCTATACATATTCTTGCATGCAGCTATCACGCACACCCACCAGCTTTCCCCTCAGTTGACCCCCTCGATGCTTCTTCGTTTGGAGACTTCAAGCATGGTCTTCAACATCTCCATGGTGATGTCGCAGTTGATATCTCCAGAAATAAGACTAATCTTGTTAATTGACCCGGGCTTATTGGTGATAATCGATGCTAACGATGCTACTGTAGCCTCCTCTTCTTCTCCTTCCAAATCCGCCAACAAAACTGGGCTATTGTCTACGGCAACCACCCCATAATTGCTGCTTATTACGCCTGGTTTGAGATTCAACTGCAACTGGTAGTGCAAATTCTTATTCACGTCGATATTCAATTGCGACTTGCTCGTATTCACTAGCCCTCTAGTATTGGAGCGTCTCAGCTTGACCGACACCTTGGTGGAAATGGTATCCAAGGTGTACACCCGGGGCAACTTCAACTTCGCCAAGGCGTCAATGCACGATAACCAGCACATGTCGAAAAGTGAATTGGACGACTTTTGTTTGGAGTACACTTTGATCGACGACAATAGCACAAACGAATACGACTTGGACCGGAACTCGTCGCTGTCAGGATAGTGAATGACATTGTCGTCGTCACTTTGAACTCCTAGCGGCTTCACCACCAAGCTTGAGGTAGGAATTATCTTTGAGTGATATACAGTTTCGTGCAATTTCTGGCCGAGGATCATTTCCTCCTCAGTGGGCGACCCCCCCATCCGTCCGCGCAATATTTCCACTACCGGGTATAGAGAGGTGTACTCTTCCGAGGACTTTCTATAATTCTCAACCATTCCTAACGTTATCACGTTGATGACGGTGGTGGAGCCGCTTTTGACAACCGACGACGCAAACACATTATTATTATTGTCCTGCAACGCGGTGTCACTGGAGATGTCGATGGCTTTAAACTCCATGAAGTTGCGCAAATTGGGTCTTAGTCCGAGGGAGAGGTGTCGTTGTAATGCAACATCGGGGGCTACTCTAGATAGTATTTCTGGGGAGAAGGAGACCTGCTTCAAGTCTGTAGCGTCCATAGTGTGTGCGGGGGGTGATGGAGTTAAATGGGATGGGTTGATGGAGTTAAATGGGATGGGTTGACGGAGTTAAATGGGATGGACATGAGTGAAGAAAATACGCGTGATCTGAATCAGGTGACAAAAATCACATGAGACTGTCACATGACCCAAATCACACGACCCAAATCACATGACTCACGTTAATAAACTTTCACATGATAAGAACCAAAAAAATAATCTCTTTCTAATCAGCAATAAACAAAGAAAAAGAAAAAAGCGCAAGTAGGCAAAACTGGTGTGATTAACCGGGACGAAAAAAAAAAAGGCAATGATTTTCTTACCAATTTGAAAGTCCCCATTGGCTTGAGATAAACATGCAATCGTCACACATACTGATAATTTTGTGCGTGAACAGATTCCCCCCCACACACAAACACAATCAATGTTTTCCCCCTCTCTCTCTTGGCTTCTCTAAATTATCATTACAATGGACACAGACAAGGATTGCAAACGCCTAAGATACCTCTCTAACTCCCGATCGGGGTTTAGGTCAGCAATTATCACCAAACAAACGAGTGGCTGTTATTGGATGGAAAGAGGAAACGTTTCTTTGTATGGGCCATATCTGGCATTACCATCGCATCCATTTACCCGTTTATGAACTCTGTCGTTTTGTGTCCAGTTATGGGATTTATCTATCGTTCCAATAAAGTTAATCCTAGATTTATCTGTAAGACTAGATTGGCACGAGCCGAGCAATTAAAGTGACCCTCTTTCACCAGTTCTAAGATAGAAAGTGGGGCACAAGTAACAAAGCGAAGGATCCTCGACTATACGAGTCATGTATTTTCTTTTATTTTTATTTTTATTTATTTTTTTTTTTGGGGCCTTTATTGGTGAATCTGAATTTCATTTTCCCACTTACGCTATCACCCATCGGAAGGGGAATTTTCCAAGTGTTTAAAAGCCAACGTACAGTACCCAGTTTTCAGGTTTGGGGGGATTTTCATACTTCTTCTTCTTCTTCTTCTTCCTCTTCTTCTTGTATTTCCAACGGACTAGTCTCATTGCACTGTTTTATAATTTATTCTACTGTAGATCTGTAAACCCTTCCCCCTGCCGTAACCAATAGATACGGAAAAACAAGAAAGCAGTGCAGTGATAGCTGTGCAGAGAAAGAAATACGGAAAGAGGAAAAGAAGTAACAAAGAAATAAAGACGATAGCTAAATACATTCACAGACTCTACGCAATGACTTCCAACTCTGTGGCTCCATCATACTTGCCACAGGAGGAATTCTCCACAACAAACATCTACAACTATGACGAAACCCCCGAAAATAAGTCGTGGGCATGCACGTTACCCATCGCTCAAGGCTTATACAACCCCGACCTAGAGAAGGATGCTTGTGGGGTTGGGTTTTCGTGCCATTTGAAGGGAATTGCCTCGCACAAGATTGTTTCCGATGCTAAAAATTTGTTGTGCAACATGACCCATCGGGGTGGGGAATTGAACCCCAAGGACGGGGATGGTGCCGGTATATTGACGTCCATTCCTCACCGGTTCTTTAGCCGCGAGTTTAAATACTACTGCGACGTTGTGTTGCCCCCCAAGGGACAATATGGGGTTGGTAATGTGTTTTTCAAAAAAGACGAGCCGGTATTCGAGAAGCTGAAACTGACGTTTGAAAGCATTGCTGCGTCGTTGGGGTTACAGGTATTGGGCTGGAGAGAAGTGCCCCATGATTCGTCGATTTTGGGTCCCGCTTCCTTATCGAGAGAACCGTTGATTTTACAGCCAGCGATAGTTTTGAAGGAATTGGTGGGAACCCAAGTTTCCCAAGAGGACTTTGCCAAACAGTACCAGCAGCAGTTTGAGAAGAAATTGTACATTTTAAGAAAACAATCCACCCACACCATTGGCTTGCACAATTGGTTCTACATCTGCTCGCTCTCTAGCAAAACCATCGTTTATAAGGGTCAGTTGGCCCCTAACCAAGTGTACAACTATTACCACGATTTGGCCAATGCCGAATTCGAGGCCCATTTTGCTCTTGTCCACTCTCGTTTCTCCACCAACACGTTCCCGCTGTGGGACAGAGCCCAGCCTTTGAGATTGGCGGCTCACAATGGTGAAATCAACACCTTGAGAGGTAACAAGAACTGGATGAGGGCCAAAGAAGGGGTTATGCACTCAAAGTTGTTTGGCGACGAGATGGATAAGTTGTACCCCATTATTGAAGAAGGGGGGTCTGATTCGGCTGCGTTTGATAACGTATTGGAGCTATTGGTTGTCAATGGCGCGGTTTCGCTCCCTGAGGCAGTCATGATGATGATTCCTGAAGCGTGGCAGAATGACGAACACAGCGACCCTAAGAAGAAGGCATTCTACGAATGGTCTGCTTGTTTGATGGAGCCCTGGGACGGGCCTGCTCTTTTCACGTTTGCTGACGATCGGTACTGTGGGGCCAATTTGGATAGAAACGGGTTGAGACCGTGCCGGTACTACGTCACTGACGACGACCATATTATTTGTGCGTCTGAAGTTGGGGTTATCCAAATTGAGCCAGAAAAGGTGTTGACCAAGGGTCGGTTGCAGCCTGGGAAGATGTTGTTGGTGGACACGGTTGAAGGTAGAATTGTCGATGATCGCGAATTGAAGGAGAGGGTATCGTCACGGTTTGACTTCAAGTCCTGGGCATTGGCCAATATGATTAGTTTACAGGATTTGATTGACAAGTTGGAGTCGCGTGGAAAGTCTACCGTAAAGGTTACTACTGACCCCACCGTCAAGTTGGACACTGACCCAAGATTGGTGGCTCTGGGGTACTCCCACGAGCAGATTTCGTTTGTGTTGGGCCCCATGGCGCTTGGAAACGAAGCGTTAGGGTCGATGGGTAACGACAATGCGCTTGCGTGTATTTCTGAACAGCCCAAATTGTTATACGAGTATTTCCGGCAATTGTTTGCCCAGGTCACTAACCCTCCAATTGACCCCATCCGTGAAAAGATTGTTATGAGTTTGGAGTGTTATGTCGGTCCCCAGGGCAACCTTCTTGAGATCAAGCCGGACCAATTGAACCGGTTGTTGTTGAAGTCGCCAATATTGACCAACTCTGAGTTGCTTGCCCTCCAAAACATCTCCCAGGTTTATCCCAAATGGTCTGTAACCAATATAGACATCACTTTTGACAAGTCCGATGGAATTCCCGGTTACATTGCCACCATTGACCGGATCTGCCAGGCGGCATCCAAGGCTATTGCCGACGATACCCAAATACTCATACTTAGCGACCGCCAAACCGGGCCCACCCGATTGGCAATTTCGTCGTTGATTGCCACTGGTGCCGTGCACCACCATTTGGTTAGACAGAAGCAGAGATCCAAGGTTGCCTTGATTATCGAAACCATGGAGGCCAAGGAGGTCCACCATGTATGTTGTTTAGTTGGGTACGGTGCTGATGGTATCAACCCATACTTGGCCATGGAGACGGTGATTAGAATGAACCACCAGGGCTTGTTGAAGAGCGCCAAACCCATGACTGCCGACGAGGTGGTTGACAGCTACAAGAGGTCCATTGACGCCGGGATATTGAAGGTTATGTCCAAAATGGGGATTTCCACCTTGGCCAGTTACAAGGGGGCGCAAATCTTTGAAGCGTTGGGGATCGACAACTCGGTCATTGACCGGTGTTTTGCCGGGACTGCATCGCGTATCAAGGGGGTCACGTTTGAGTATATTGCCCAGGATGCGTTTACGTTGCACGAACGTGGTTATCCTACCCGGGAAACCGTAAAGCCGGTTGGATTACCAGAAACGGGCGAGTATCACTGGCGTGACGGTGGTGAGTCGCATATCAATGACCCGGCTGCCATTGCTTCGTTGCAGGACGCAGTTAGAAACAAGAATGAACGTGCATACGAGACGTATGTTAAGAAGGAAAACGATGCTGTCAAGAACTGTACCTTGAGAGGGTTGTTGGATTTCGACACCTCGGAGTCTACTGCCGTGCCGATTGACCAGGTAGAGCCATGGACGGAGATTGTTAGACGGTTTTTCACTGGGGCGATGTCGTATGGTTCTATCTCCATGGAGGCCCATTCGACGCTTGCCGTGGCTATGAACCGGTTGGGTGGTAAGTCCAACACTGGGGAGGGTGGTGAAGACGCTGCCAGATCGTTGGTTAACGCCAATGGTGACACCATGCGGTCTGCCATCAAGCAAATTGCGCTGGGACGGTTTGGGGTGACCAGTTACTACTTGGCTGATGCTGACGAGCTCCAGATTAAGATGGCACAGGGAGCCAAACCGGGAGAAGGGGGTGAATTGCCTGGACACAAGGTGTCGGCCGAAATTGGTAAAACCAGACACTCGACTCCTGGTGTTGGTTTGATTTCTCCTCCTCCCCATCATGATATTTATTCCATCGAAGACTTGAAGCAGTTGTTGTATGACTTGAAGTGCTCCAACCCGCGTGCGCGTACCTCGGTGAAGTTGGTTAGTGAAGTTGGGGTTGGTATTGTTGCTGCTGGGGTAGCTAAGGCTGGATCAGAAAACATTTTGGTTTCCGGTGGTGATGGTGGTACTGGTGCAGCCAAGTTGACCTCCATCAAGTATGCCGGTTTGCCTTGGGAGTTGGGGTTGGCGGAGTCGCACCAAACCTTGGTATTGAACGACTTGAGAGGACGGGTGATTTTGCAGACTGACGGACAGATTAGGACCGGTAGAGATATCGCTATTGCCTGTTTGTTGGGTGCTGAGGAATGGGGCTTTGCCACCACTCCGTTGATTGCCATGGGGTGTATTTATATGAGAAAATGTCACTTGAACTCGTGTCCTGTGGGTATAGCTACCCAGGATCCCGAATTGCGAAAGAAGTTTGAAGGCACCCCTGAGCACGTTATCAACTTTTTCTACTACTTGGCCAACGACTTGCGTAAGATTATGGCCCAGCTCGGGTTCCGTACTGTGAATGAGATGGTTGGTAGAACCGAGAAGTTGAAGGTGAGGGAGGACTTGCGCAACACCAAGAATGCCAACATTGATCTTTCTCCCATCTTGACTCCAGCGCATACTATTCGTCCTGGGGTGGCCACGTACTGTGTGCGTAAACAAGATCTTAGATTGCACCTCCGTATGGATAATAAGTTGATTGATGAGTCGGAGATGACGCTTGCTAAAGGGTTGCCCGTGACCATTGACTGTGACGTGGTGAACACCGACCGTTCTTTGGGCACTACTTTATCCTACCGAGTATCGAAGTTGTTTGGCGAACAAGGGTTGCCCCACGACACCATCCACGTTAATGTCACTGGTTCTGCAGGCCAGTCGTTTGGTGCCTTCTTGGCCTCTGGTATCACATTGGAGTTGGAAGGTGATGCCAACGACTACATTGGCAAGGGTTTGTCTGGGGGGAGAATCATTGTGTACCCACCCAAGGAATCGAAGTTCAAGGCTGAGGATCAAATCATTGCTGGTAACACTGCATTCTTTGGTGCCACCTCGGGGACGGCATTTATCAGGGGTATCGCAGCCGAAAGATTTGCCGTGCGTAACTCTGGGGCCAATATTGTCACCGAAGGGACTGGTGACCACGGGTGTGAGTATATGTCGGGTGGTCGAGTTGTGGTTTTGGGACCCACTGGCCGTAATTTTGCTGCCGGTATGTGTGGTGGTATTGCTTATGTGTTGGATATGGCGCAGGATTTTGGCGACACCAAGGTCAACAAGAATACGGTGGAGTTATCTCAGGTGAATGAGACGGAGGAAATTGCATTTTTGAGGAACTTGATTGCCGACCATCGCCACTACACCGGCTCCGAAGTTGCCGACCAAGTCTTGAACGACTTTACTCGCTACTTGCCGCGGTTTGTCAAGGTGTTGCCCTTTGACTATAAGAAGGTGTTGGAGAAGGAAAAGTTGCAGAAAGAAGAGGCCAAGAAGAATGAGTTGAACAACTTCTTACAGTCGATTAAGGAGGACCCTGATGCCGACGTCACCAATGGTGAGGCGGCCAAGATTAAGAAGGGCCATGTACACACCAAGAAGGCGCATTCACAGGAACCCAAGGTGTTGGATGTGGAGGACTCCATCTTCAATACCGAATTTGCCAAGAAGGCTCCAGTCAAGTTGGACAAGATTAAGGGGTTCATGAAGTACAAGAGAAGAAACGAAAAGTACCGTGACGCCAAGTCGCGGACCAAAGACTGGAAGGAAATGACGAGCCGGTTATCCAAGGAGGAGTTGAAGTATGAAACCGCGAGATGCATGGATTGTGGGGTACCCTTCTGTACGTCCGACACCGGGTGTCCTATTTCCAATGTTATTCCCAAGTGGAACGAGTTGGTGTTCCAGGACCGGTGGTTTGACGCTTTGCAGCGTTTGTTGCTCACGAACAACTTTCCCGAATTCACAGGAAGAATTTGTCCGGCTCCGTGTAATGGGGCTTGTGTTTTGGGGATCAACGAAGACCCGGTGAACATCAAGTCGGTGGAGTGTGCCATTATTGACCATGGGTTTGAACAAGGGTGGATCAAGCCCCAACCGCCAGCACAGAGAACAGGCAAGACGGTTGCAGTTATTGGGTCTGGCCCTGCTGGTTTGGCCTGTGCCGACCAGTTGAACAAAGCCGGCCACTCGGTTACTGTGTATGAACGGTCCGACAGACCCGGTGGGTTATTGATGTATGGTATTCCTAATATGAAGTTGGATAAGGGTGTGGTGAAGAGACGGACAGACTTGTTGGCGGCCGAAGGGGTGGAGTTTGTGTGCAGCACCACTGTGGGCGAAGACATTTCGGTATCGGAATTGAAGTCGACGTTTGACGCGGTGGTGTTTGCCGTTGGGTCTACCATTCCCCGTGACTTGAGGATTCCCGGGCGTGAGTTCAAGAATATTGATTTTGCCATGTCGTTATTGCACGCCAACACCAAGGCGTTATTGGATGACCATTTGGAGGAAATCCGGACCAAGTTGGCCGGCAAGCATGTGGTTGTTATTGGTGGTGGTGACACTGGTAATGACTGTTTGGGGACTTCCACCAGACACGGGGCCAAGTCGGTCACCAACTTTGAGTTATTACCCCGTCCCGCCCCCACGCGTCCTAAGGATAACCCTTGGCCACAATGGCCCCGTATTTTCCGGATAGACTACGGTCACACCGAGGTTGAGGCCCACTACGGCAAGGATCCTCGTGAGTACTCCATCTTGACGAAGGAGTTTGTTGACGATGGAGAAGGCAACGTGAAGGGTATCAACACCGTGCGGGTTGAGTGGAAGAGGTCTGACTCTGGTGCCTGGCAGATGGCTGAGGTTCCTGGCAGCGAAGAGTTTTTCCCGGCCGACGTGGTGTTGTTGTCGATGGGGTTTGTGGGTCCTGATGCTGATAACTTGGAAGTGGACAAGACCAAGAGAGGCACGATTGCCACTGTCGACGCCAATGCGTACAAAGTTGGACAAGATGACAATGTGTTTGCTGCTGGTGATTGTAGACGAGGCCAATCGTTGGTTGTGTGGGGTATCCAGGAAGGAAGACAGTGTGCTAGAGAGGTTGATTTGTACTTGATGGGGTCTACCAGGTTGCCTGGCAATGGTTCTGTCGAGCAGAGAAACTACAAGTTGTTGGAAGAGTTGGCCGAGAAGGTTTAAATGAGGATGATTATACATGTTAATAAGTTTTGTTTATCGTTACATTGAATATAGTTTGTTTTAGAAGAAATGTATACAAAGTACAGTGAAGGGATTGTTGAAGAGGGGCAGAAGAATGGGGGATCCTAGACAGAGACAAACATACAACCGTAGAGACAAACATGGAGAACCATACACACAAACACGACGAACCATACACACAAACATAAATGCATGCTGTGGAGAGTTTTTCTTCATCAACTGTGTAAACCACGATAGCAAAATGAAACAGGGGGTTTGTACCAACGGAAAAATAATCATCGTTGCTCACCGGAATCAGCTGGTGTGATTACAAGACCCAGTAAATTACAGATACATACTATACGTTGACCGCCAGAAAAGAAACACTTGATACAATTCCTTGTTATTTGTTTAGTAATTAGCCCCCTCCCCTCTCCCCTCCTTGATCTTTAAGACATCTGGTGTATTTCTTTCCTGCCCAGCTTGCTTTGAAAAGCTTGTCTTTGTAATCTCCACCCAAACTTTTTTGTTTTTCGTTTGTGCCTGTACAGTTTCTTACTTAACTCATCATCACCACCCTTACCCCAGTAAACATGCCTAATAACTCTTCCGGACCATTATCCAACAACTCTTCTATGAAACGTAAGGGTGTAGGAGTATCCGTGGACGACGGATTGCATGATAATGAGAGCCGAAACCACGTCGGTGATGGCAAACTCCCACAACCTGAAAATGTACCAAATGTACCAGATGGTGCCGATGCAGACCATGAAAACGAGGCTCATGATGATTCAGACCATGACGAGTCTGACGATCCAGGACACCAGAATTCCGACGACCTTATAGAGAAACGGCAATTAATAAATGAATTGCTCAGTAATCGAAACACCGGTAAAGAAGGAGACGAGTTCTACTTGATCTCCAGCGAGTACTTGAACCAGTTTCTCAACATGGCCGATATTTCCACTTTTGAGGAATTGAAGGCCAAATTGGGCCCTATAGACTGTGCTGCTATCGTTGATGCCCACGGAAACTTGTTTCCTGAAACCAGTGAACCGATTGGCACATACAACATATCGCGCGAGATCTTTGACTACTTATCGTCCTGGTTTGGTGTTACAGGCGATCCTGTCACCCGGTGTATATTTGTGAACCCCGAGACCGGTGCCAAGGAGGTTGAACGGTTCCCGCCTGTCTTTCTCGTTCACCAATTAGCAAAGAAACAGCCCCAAGAGCAGCACCGCCAAACCCTGTCGTATTTCCGACGCCAACAACACCACCACAACCACCACCCCCAACTGTCGTCCTCAGTTGCACAGCCGGTCCCCATTATCTTGTCTCGTACAAAGACCTTCTCGGATTTGCTCGAGCAAATCCGTATCAAGGTTATGAAGTCGCCCAAGAAGTCAATGCCGGATTTCCGCATCTGGTTTATCGAGTTGGCCACCGAGTTGCCGTTGCAGGTGCCCATAAACACGCTTGTATTTGACGTGCACAAGAAGCGCCTCGTCAACCAAGCTGTGCTTGACCATACGCTAAAGTCGCAGGGTATAGGAAACGAAACCTACCACATATTGATAGAAACCAAGGAGAAGCACCACCACCACACGTTCCCAGTAGACCTGTTTGTTCACACGCAATTACAAACGTATACTGAAAACCCCAACGACGATGGGGGCCATTTAGGATTGTCGAATTTGGGTAATACTTGCTACATGAACTCAGCCTTGCAGTGCTTGCTACACATTCCCGAAATCAACTATTACTTTTTGTACAACCTCTACAAAGATGAACTAAACCACGACAACCCCTTGGGGTTTAGAGGTAATGTGGCCAACTCGTTTGGGTCGTTACTAAAGCTGGCATTCGACCCCAGAACCACCGCCAGCAGCATCTCGCCTCGTGAGTTCAAGTCAACCATTGGTCGGTATTCGTCGATGTTTTCCGGGTATCTCCAGCAGGATTCCCAGGAGTTCTTGAGTTGGCTACTTGATTCGCTTCACGAAGACCTTAATCGTATCCAGCAAAAGCCGTACTGTGAAAAACCAGAGTTAAATGATGACGATATCAACAACCCTGGTGCCATAGTCAAGCTCGCTGAAACCTGCTGGCACCAGCACCTCGCACGAAACGATTCGGTGATTGCCGATTTGTTCACCGGGTTGTATAAGTCCACGTTGGTGTGCCCTGACTGCAGTAAAACATCAATCACTTTTGATCCGTTTAACGATTTGACGTTGCCGTTGCCGATAAGTAAAAAGTGGTACCACACGTTCACGGTGGTTGATTTGTCACCCACAGCCATCACCCCTAAGCGGATTATGAGGTTAGAAGTGGAGTTGAAAAAGACGTCCAATTTTGACGATTTGCTAAACTATTTCTGCGCCTTTTTGGGTACTTCCCTGCACGAGTTGTTTGTTTATGAGTTGTTCCAGAACTCGTTCTATAGCGATTTCCAGTTGGACTATAATAAGAACCGGTTTATGCCCATTGGAGATATTATTAGGGACACCGATGATATTTACGTGTACATCATTCCTCATGATCCCGAGCTGGATATTATTCTCCCTGTGTTCAATGGTGTGGAGGATGCCGACAAGTCGTACCAGGTTACCGAGATGTTTGGCATTCCGTTATTTGTGGTGTTGAACAAGGACGAGGATGCGGTTAGTTTTGGTAGAATAAGGGCCAAATTGGTGGAGCTTAATTCAGTATTGAGCGAAGTTGACTTGGTAAAGGAGTATGATGTGATTAAACGGTCTGTTGGTGGCGACAGCTACGTGGAGAAGGAGTACTATACCAAGGAGGATTTTCCTAATATCACCAACCCCGGTGAGCACGACGAAGGTTACGACTCAGACATTTCGTTGGCTAATCCGTTTGTTGATGCCAATGTGGGGTTCAGCATGAAGTACATCCATGACTATGCTGCTAAAACCCCCCATTCAGGGTCATACTTCCGTAATCGGTTTGGGACGCAAAAAGACACCACCAATACCCTAATCAGTGTGCCGTTGCACAAACCAAACTTGCACGAGTTTAAGGCTCTTGCTGACCAGTTGCCTGAACTCAAACGGAGCTACTACCACTACCAGCAGTGTTTAAGGTTTGCCGAGTTGAATAAGGAGGATGGTTCTGGTGATGGTGATGAGGACAGAAGTGCAAATGATAATGTGACTGCAACCAATACGGATGGTGGGAAACAAGATTCACCAGCAGGAAATCTTCCTCTTGGAGTAGATGAAGATGGTGCAAACATTGCACCACCGATCCCACCGCGTTCTGTCATATCCCAGCAGCAGCTTTCACCACACCGAGAAGAGGAGTATCAAAGTTCTGATGTTGCTAATGACGATGATGATGACGACGACGATGAAAGTGAAAGCGTAGAGGCGCCTATCGGGAGCCTCTTTGACTCGACGCCAAACTTAAACCTACCCACTGCATCGGAAGGCGTGGATTCAGTAAAGCCATCGACGCTGAACTCTCCATGTACACCACCGGAACCATTATCGCTGTCTGGCATGGTGAATAAAGATACGGTATTGCTATGTGACTGGAATAGGGAGATTTACGAAAAGTGTTTTGGCGACCCCCAACTCCAGGCCTGGACCAACCTTGCCAATCTCTCCAACCCCGAGCTTGAGAAAAACAAGGCCCATTTTGAGCGGCAACGCAAGGCCAAAGTATCGCTTTATGACTGTGTGCAAAGTTTCCTGACTCCGGAAGTATTGGGGGAGCACGACTTGTGGTACTGTCCTCGCTGTAAGGAGCACAAGCGGGCCACCAAAACCATCCAGTTGTGGAATACCGGGGATATCTTAACCATCCACCTTAAACGGTTTCATAGTGCACGGGCATTTAGTGATAAGATTGACGTCTTGGTTGACTTCCCCATTACCGGGTTGGATATCCGCAAGTTTATTGCCAATCCTGAAGCCACCGATTGTTTGTACGACTTGATTGCGGTGGATAACCACTATGGCGGATTGGGTGGTGGACATTATACGGCGCTGGTGAGAAATTTCCGCGATGGCAATTGGTACTACTTTAACGACAGTCGCGTGAGCCGCATTAACCAGCCTGAAGAGGTTATCACCAATGCCGCATATTTATTGTTCTACCGGCGGAGACAACTGGGCACGTCGAGCCAGTTTTTGGGCGGGAACCACTTGAGCCAGTTGCTCGTTCGCGGGAAGGAAGAGCACATCCAGGGGTTGCGGGAGAAGAAGGCGTCAGTGGAGAGCATATACGAGCAAGTCAAGAAGTATGATGAGCTTGAACGCGAACTAGCGCGGGAGGTGGAGTTGGACCGGATGTTGGAGATGAGAAAGAACAGCTCTGGTGAGCAGGAGAATGGACGTGTTGAGAGCCTGGATCAATTGGGCAGTGTTGGTGATGCTGAAGAGAATGCCGCGAGTTCAATTGATACCACGAGTGCCAAGTTCAACTTGGAGGATACCGATTACGATTATAACGGCGAGGAAGATGGCGAAGCAGAGAGCGTGGGTGACGATGAGGACGAAAGCTCGAATATTCGCAAGCAGCGATTGATCTCCAAGGAAAACAACAATAGTAAAATGATCCAAATAAAGAGTAATGGCAAGGAGGAGATGACGTCGTCGCCAATTCAAATAGATTCCGATGTCGAAAGTATGAATTATGTTCTTGGTGGACCGGTTCATAATATATAGAGAGGATACAGAAACGTTGACGAGGCAGATTGATCTAGTTATACAATATAGATGTACCTTTTGTTATAGAAAAAGTAATATATACGACAAGAAGAGTGAAGGGAATACTGCCAATGGACCGTGAGGTGTTCGCATACATACACAGGCCATGAAATACCCAACCATAAGTGTTTATGGTTGAGTACTGTTCAAGTGTATAACCATCAAGAACCACAGAAAAATAATAAACCATCACCAGAAGGCACCCATCCCCCCCCAAAAAAAAGTGGCTGGTCAACCCCAGATTTATAGGGATAAATAACCATCTCATAGCTAAAGCTCCCCCCGTCTGGTCATTTATACAAGTCAAACTTATAACCATAGTATAGTCTAAGCGCACAGTTAACATTAACACGCATTTAATCAACAGAGAAAGCTTAACGGGTTTATTGCTAACGAGAAATCACTATGAGTTCAGTAGATAGAGATCCAGGAGCCGCCATTATCCACCGGTTAATTTCCATTCTACCTGATTTCTGCGTTAACGATGAGTTGCTCCTCAATTGGCAATTTGAGTTGGCCGATAAGGCAAACGAATACAATTCGCTAACTTCCGCGGTAGCCGAGCTCGTTGTTTTGGATAGGGATATTCTCGCCCGCGGCGATACCCTTCAGTTGGACTATAGCTCCGTCCCTGGGTTGCTCAATCAAGTCCAATCGCTTGATAACCAGGAGTACCACGAGCTCAAGGTGATAATTTTGGAAATACTACTCTACGTCACAGCTGTGTCATATAACTTTAAGATTTACTTATACCGAGTGGGGTTTCTCGAGGTGCTAATTGACACCTTTGTGAGGTTCCTAGCCGAATGTTCCCCGGCAGACATTGCCATTGACAAGCTCCATAAACCGTCGGTTTTAAGTCAATATATGAGAATAATCCTCGTATTCTGCGAGTTGGGGTGTAACACCAAGTATCTACGCAAACTAATTGTAATGGTGTCTGATGAAAAGGTTGATGCTAAAGTAAGACTCGTTTTGTTAGAACTCCTTCGCCAGGTCTTTGCCAAGTACCCCTGTCACTTCAAGTTTGCGCTATTCAATAAAAGAACCAGTTTCCCCCTTGTTGGGGAAGGGTTGAAGAGGCTGTTTTCCATTCAGTGCTGGTTCAAGGTCCATCGGCCGGTGCGACACTGCAGCGATGGCGGTAATGGTGGTAATGGTAATGGTGGTGGTGGTGGTGACCACTACGATGAGCCAATTACATTGTTCACTCTAACCAATTCCGATTCTGCTGGCCAGGGTACCCGACAAAGTTCCACCACATTACAGCTTCAATTGGTCAACTATAGCCAGTTTGTGGTGAAAATCCGCCACCAGCAGCCAGGGTCTACTATCGAGTATCCTTTTAATCAGAAATTGACCGAACCGCCACCAGCAGACTCCTTCAATAGCGGCAATAACCAAGGATTTACCCATTTGGCACTAACGTATGACTCATATGCTAATATGAACCTATTTATTGACGGAGAGTACAGTGAATCTATACCCTGTCCTGACTTGCACCGTGTTCTTTGCTTCTGGAACAAGATATATATTGGCGATGAGTTTGCCGATAACTTCACCACCGAGGATGAACTCCTAGTGAAGAATTTCACCGTGTTAAACACCACCCTCTCGTATGAATGGATCAGCTTGCTCTACAACTTGGGTTTGGGGTACGACTGGGATTTCAAGGAGTTCACCAACGACAGTCTCCAGAGCCTTTTAAACCACTTGAGTCTCCGTGCCCTTAATAACTTGGCCGTCCGGTTTGCCGATATTCGAAAACAGCGGAGTAGTCCTAATGGTAAGAACTCGCGGCTATTTAGGGCGTCGTCCCAGCCCCATCCTCTCAACGTTGCTAGTAGAGACAATGTGATTATGGAACGCAAAACCAGCAATCTGCTTGTAAATGAACAGCCTGGAGTCGTTGATAAGGATTCCATCATCACCTCCTTGGCCAAGTTGAAGCTGAATGCGATACTCTTTGATACCCATGAGTTTTTCGACCTGCTACAGGTGCAGCAGGAGCGGGCCAGGGCTTCAGCCACCCTGTTCCGGTGTCATTCCATCTGCTTCCATAACCCCGACTCCATCCACCCAGCCGTATACGCAATTGGGGGCACGGGGGTGTTTTTGAGGCTACTCGAGATGGCACTAGATATACCGGATAGTCAAATGCGAGATACGACGTTTTATAAGTGTTTGTCGATACTACTAACTCTACTCTCCAATAACTGGAGGCTACTTAAAGAATTTGAAAACTTCAACGGATACGGCATTTTGTCGATTCTATTCACCAAATTCAAGGAACGTAACAAAACCTTGACGTTTGACTTGTTTGACGGGTTTGAAGACAATAAGGCCATAGAAGAAATCACCGGGTGCAGTGGATGTAATTTGTTGAATACATTGTTGAAGTTTTCCGGGTACGACTTTATCAACCCGTACGAGTCAATGATTGTCAACCCGTTGAGCTATCGATACTTGATCCTCGACCTTGACTTATACTACGGGACCGACTCGTTTGGATACTTGATGTTTCAGTTTCAGGTATTGCTCCAGGGGTGCCGGCATAGGAGCAACAACTTTGTCGAGTTGCGGAGGATGAAACTCTTGCGCAAGCTAATCCAGTTCCTTAAAACCCTGTCGCTCAACGATGGCGACGCCCTAACCAGCTCGTTTCAGGACCAGCTCTTGCAAACGTTGACCAGCGTTATTCGGGCGGACTTGTCGGTGGAGTCAATTCGGTCCGTTGCCACCTATATAGTATATGCCTTGTATAATGATGACTGTTCGACTGAGTGCGGTAAGGTTGCCTTGCAGGCATTGACTGACAGCCTCTGTGACCCCAATGCAACCATAAAGACGTTGAGAAAGTTTTCCCGGTCGATAACCATCCACTGGATATTGCTACTATTCCAATACAACAAGTCTCAGGTGGTGGCCAGCTGCGGGATACGACTCTTGACCAAGTTGTTGAATGTATTGGGAGCAAAGATCATTAAGAAATTCTTCCAGGTGAACCACGGGTTGGATATCTTGACGGCGTTTCTCCGGGACTGGTGGGATAACGACGTGATGATGACTTCGATATTCCTTGCCGGCTTTGGCATTGACACGGAAACGGTGACGGTTTCGCTTCCTACCGGCGGCAAAAACCTCAGCGACACAATTGCGGCCAATATCGTCGACTCGAGCCGGCTAGTTATGCCGGAGTTTCTCGTGTTGCTCAATAACTTGGTGCTAAACTCGATGTTTACTTTGAACCAAAAATCGGGGAAATTGCTAGGGAGCACCCCGAGTTCGCCCGTCGCGGCAACTGAAGAAGAGAGCATTGCCTTGTCGTTCGATGTGTTCCACCTTGTTAACCAGTATGTGGATTCCTTGTCGGTGGGGTTTGACAAGTCACATGAATTGCACCAGTTCTATTTGAGCAAGGAGTTCCTCGAAGGAATTGTGGAGTTGTTGTCCCACCTCAAGCTATCCACCACGTGGGACGATGAGGATATCCGTAGTGAGATGAGGAGAAGTCTGGATAAGTTGGTGCATGTGTTGGCGTCGTTCTTTATTGCCGACCTTTCGTCGCCCTCCTTCTTCGCGTCGTTCCCGCACTTGAGCGAGTTTACTAAAAAGGTGTTGATGAGCATGGTATTCCCCCACGTTATGAAACATATCCACGAGTTTGCCAGTGTATCCAACTTTGTGTTTAACGATAAGTCGTTCTATAACAGCACCATCCACATCCTTCAGCACTATTATGACGCTCTTTTGAATGAAAACTACCATGTCAGCCAGCAAGACTTGCAGGTGTACATTCTATGCGGTCTTTCCGTGATTGAAAGTGTAACCAGTTCACATATGGCGCATTTGAAGAAACAAATTGGCAAGGCAATAACGCTAAACTTTATATTAATTGCCGAGGAAATCGATTTCTCGTACAGTCGAGGTGGTGAGGTGTTGAATGAGTCGTTGAAGGCTTTGCTTTACCGCCAGGCGCTGGTGTTTCAACAGGATATAGTCGATAGTAGCCAGGTAGCCACCATCTACAAGTTATTGCTCGGTATCCTTCTTAGTAGCACGCAAGAGGAGCGGGACATCCGGTGGGATTTGGAGTTGCCGTTCAATTTCCTCAGGACGGGGTTTATGATTAGGGAAAAGGATTTCCCTGCCGTGGTTGCCCATTTCGATAGTGACCACCAGTTGCTCGAAGAGTTTTTCAATAATTTGATATCCAAGAATGACGACGAAACCCTTTCGCGGTTGAAGAAGTATCACCCCTTTGTCAAGGGTCTTCTTAAGGAGTATAGCGTGGTTCGGGAAACCCACTCTCGGGTGGAGTTTTTACGGATTTTCAATATGGTTAGAGTCTCCTTGCACGACGGGGGCAAGCTTCAGCACTTGAATAGCGTCTACATCAAAAGCTTTGAACGAGATTGTGAGCAGTTGAAGACCCTGGCGGTGAATAACGAATTGGTCAAGTTCAATCGTGCCCTCCAGGACCACGAAGAGAATGTCAAGTTCTTTATCAGTGGGTACCACGGGTTGAAAATTGATATTGCCCGATTGTTCGACCAGAATAGGTGTAGCAACTACCTTGTCGACTACATTGAGAATGGCGACCGCATGAGAAGACGGCTCGTCATTGAGGATCAGTTGTCCGATTCGGAAAAGTTGTCGTACAGCATCAATGTTCCCCTCCGGAAAGTTGATCCTCCTCCTACGGGGGTGGCAACTGGTTTTGTTGACTTGGCCCATGACTCGGCCACATTTGTTGCCAATGGCGTGGACACACTCAGTCTTTCGCGCGATTATTCCTCCATGGAGGCCGATGACTCGTTTGAAGTCATTGATGCCGCAGGTGGGGCTGTAACCGATGAGGATGCCGAAGTGGCAGGCGGCGCCTACGAAGATAAGAATAGAAAAGTGCTCCGGAGCTTATTTGTCGGGGACCAGATCGTGGCGTTCTGGAACGTTAGCCAGATTAACGGGTTGGTTCCCGTAGAGAGTTTGATGATATTGGGTTCCAACCATTTGTACTTGATTGAGAACTATTTCCATCGCCACGATGGGAATGTTGTTGACGTTGACGATGCGTCGCCAGAAATGCGCGACCCGATATTGCAGTTGGTCAACTCGCAATCGAGCAGCATTTTGAAACGGGAGACCAAGTCGCACCGGAGCAAGAATTGGAGCTTGGACAACTTGAGCTGCATTTCCAAGCGGCACTTTCTCTTACGGGACATTGCTTTGGAGATGTTTTTCAGCGATGGTGCCAGTATCTTGATAACATGTGCGACAACCAAGGAGCGGGACGCAGTCCACTATAAGCTTCAATCATTTGCGTCCGGGAAGGGCATAGATAACGATTTGATTCATGCGTTGCACGCAAATCCGTCCACTTCGTTGTTGGGGACCAGTATTAGTCTAAGCGACACCATTCTATCGTCGAAACTCGCCACTGCGTTTGTTCACCCGTCTGGGGCCAGCTCTGGGGTTGTGGCTGCCACGAAAAAGTGGAGACAGGGGGAAATGTCCAACTTTTATTACTTGATGATAATCAACACATTGGCCGGGAGGACGTTCAACGACTTGACCCAGTACCCAGTATTTCCCTGGGTAATTGCTGACTACACCAGCGACACACTTGACTTGTCAAAACCGGAGTCATTTCGGGACTTGTCCAAACCCATGGGGGCACAAACACCAGCTCGGGCACGGCAATTCAAAGAGCGCTTTGAGGCGTTGGACAGCTTGAATGACATTAACGCCCCGGCCTTCCACTACGGTACCCACTATTCGTCAGCCATGATTGTCTCGTCGTACCTAATACGACTCAAACCCTATGTGCAATCGTACCTTTTGTTGCAAGGCGGCAAGTTTGACCACGCCGATAGATTATTCAACTCCATTGAGAAGGCGTGGCTGTCGGCGTCCAAAGACAACACCACCGATGTTCGTGAGCTTACTCCGGAATTCTTCTACTTGCCGGAATTCTTGGTAAATGCCAACAACTTTGAATTTGGCCAGCTACAGAATGGAGAGTCCCCCAATGATGTGGCGTTGCCGCCCTGGGCCCGTGGCGACCCAAAGATCTTTATCGCCAAGAATCGGGAAGCGTTGGAAAGCCCGTATGTGTCGGCGCACCTTCACGCCTGGATTGATTTGGTGTTTGGATTCAAGCAGAGCGGCGCGGAAGCAGTGAAATCATTGAATGTGTTCCATCATTTCTCCTACAACGGGGCAATTAACTTGGACAACATTCACGACGAGACGGAAAAACGGGCGGTTATTGGAATGATAAACAATTTCGGCCAGACCCCGACCCGGTTGTTTAGTCGTCCGCACCCGGTTAAGGAGGTGCTCAACTTGCCTAATTACTATTTGAGCTTGTTGGATAAAAGCCGCGCCCCCAAACTAACATTTGAGTCCAAGTGGAAGCTACCAATGGTGAAGTTGGAAACGAGCTCAAGGAATAGTAAGAAATGGATTGGCCGGCCGCTGTGCATTTCGGGCGAAGACGACTTTTTGGTGAGAAAGGCCAACGTCTTTAAGCATGATGGTGGGTCGTTGGTGGTTAACCAAACCACATTTTTGAACATCCACCTGTCGAATATAACCGACATTCTTCAGCTTGGACATAGGCTATTTATGACGGGATCCGAAGATGGGATTATTTACGTGTGGAAATGCGAGTCCTTGCTGTCGTCGACGTCATTGCAGTTGCAGGCAGTATTGCGAGGCCACCTCGCGTCGGTGGCCAAGATTGTGTACAGCAAGAGTTTCAAATTCGCCGTCAGCGTGGATACGGATGGGGTGGCTATTGTGTGGGACCTAACCCGGTTTAAATTCGTGCGCAAGTTTGTGCTGTCAGTGCATAGCTGCACGAGGTCGTTGATTGCCATCTCCGATGATACTGGGAATATCGCCACCATGCACTTTACGGAGAAGTTTGGTTTATTGAAGATTTATACCATAAATGGGGAATTGATCTTGTCGCGGCCATTTGATGGCAGTGGTGATGACGTTGGTGTCATTGGGTTTGGGTCGGTGAATTACCCCTTGGTGGAGACATCCAGGAGTCTGGTGGTGAGCAATCATGTCTTTTGGTGCCACGAGATATTTGCCATGAGCAGAGCAAAAACGGTTGAGCTTTGGGACTTGGTGCCGGACCCTGCTGTGGATTCGGGTATGGGTTGGACGTTGAGAAATCTCGATTACGTCGACTTCCAAGATCGGATTAAGGGAAACATCGTCTCCTTGCAATTGTTCAAGCACTGCGAAGTTGACAATGAGGATAAGTTGGTTCGAGGGTTGCTAAATTTGGTTATTGGTGATGATGTAGGCTGTGTATACGTATTATAGAGTTTGCATGGTGTAAGCAAGTTTCTTGTTGATCTGACAATGTCATTGAGCGAATACAGTCGTTTATATGCCGACGCCGCAAGCTTCTTTGTAGAGTCGCTTTTATTCGCTCCGGCAACGTGAACATTTGAAGTTGGTGCTTAAGGAAGACACTCCCGATTATATATATATCCACCACAGAATTCACAGTACCGCAGGCTGCAACTCAAACCACCATTTAGCCGCACCATCCAAAAGAAACGAGAAGAATGTACTGGTATTTTCTGGAGTTTTATTTTCTGCTTGCCCAAATCCGGGGTATGGCGATGGAGTGCATGTTGAAAAAAAAAACCCCCCAAAAACCCAAAAACCCGAAGTATTCTTTCTTTGTAGTCTTTTATAGTTAAAGACTCCATGTCATCTGCTATTAGTATTAATGAATATGTCAACGAAAGAACCCCTCATGGCCATACGATAGAGCCTGTCAAGCCGCAGTCACTTCCCCCGCAAGAAACTGTGACTGATGTTGAGGTGGACTTTCCCGATGGTGGGCTCAAAGCTTATACGGTGGTGTTTGGTTCGTTTGTGGGGTTGGTGGCGAGTTTTGGTACTATCAATTCTATAGGTGCAATTCAAACGTACATTGCTACCCACCAGTTGGCCGACGTCAAGGCATCTACTGTGTCGTGGGTCTTTTCCATCTTTATGGGTATTTCCTTTGGTAGCTGTGTGTTTGTGGGACCGTTCTTTGACGTAAAGGGGGCGATGTGGCCATTGATCCTCGGCACAGTTATGACGTTTTGCGGGTTAATGGCGGTTGCGGTGGCGAAAACGGTAGTGCAGTTCATACTTTCATTCTCGGTGTGTGTTGGGTTGGGGATATCTCTCACTATTACTCCTCTAGTATCGGTATTAAGCCATTGGTTTAACTATAGACGCGGGATGGCTATTAGTTTATCGACCGTTGGCGGGTCTATTGGGGGCATTATTGTGCCGATGATGTTGAAATCGCTCTATCCACGAGTGGGGTTTGCCTGGGCGATCCGAATACTTGCGTTCTTCTGTTTAGGCTGCTTGGTGTGTTCTGTTTTCCTTTGTCGCGAACGTGTTTCGAGGACTTTTGGTGGCACCAGCGAATACGAAGACAAGTACAAGCAGATGGTGCACGAAATGGGGGACTTTTTCGAGTTGAAGTCGTTGTTACGGCCAGAATACTCGTTCTGTATAGCCGGCACGTTTGGGGCAGAGTTATCCTTGGCCTCAGTGTTGACGTATTTGGCCACCTACGGCATTGCCCAAGGTATGGCGGAGTCTAATGCGTATAATTTGCTCACGGTGTTCAATGCCAGTGGCGTGCTCGGACGTATAATCCCGGGCTACTTTTCTGATCGATTGGGGTACTTCAATGTGATGGTGTTGATGCTAGTTGGTTTCAACTTGTCGATTGCGTTGCTTTGGTTGCCATTTGGATACAGCCACGCGGTTCTCTATGCATTTTCCGCCATTGGTGGGTTCGTATCTGCGGCAATATTGAGTTTGATGCCGGCGTGCTTGAGTTCGATAACCCCCGTGGACAAGTTTGGTCAACGGTACGGGTTGTTGTACTTCTTTGTCAGCCTTGGTAATCTATTTGGCATTCCTGTCAGTGCCGCCATTATCAACCACGGCACTACACGGGAATACACCTTGTTTGTGGTTTACTGTCTTGCCTTTTCCATCCTTGGCACGGTTTGTTGGATTACAAGCAGGTACTACATTGTTGGGTTTAAATTGAATGTAAAGACGTGATTGGTTTGTTATATACACACTAGCAAAACGGGCACTACTTCCTTCTGCGGGCATTGCTATCGGCTACTCGTGTGCTGCCGGTAGCTCCGGTATTTGACCGAATCTGGATATCTTCTGCCGGAGACGCCTTTTCGAGTCTTTTCTTTACTGTTTCCGCCTGCACTTCTTGGAGATTGGCGTACAATTCCGGGTTCACAAACTTCACCACGTACGGAGAAATCAGAATAACCATCATCACCACAAATATAATCGTATAGGTCCGGTTTCGGAAGATAAAGCCAAACGGACTGTTCAAAAGCATATCACCCAATGACCCCAGGGCGTACTCATAGAACTGCTTGGGCTCTCTGAACTGTATAACCAATGGCTGGTGCGAAATGTCCAATCCCGATGTTTTATTATAGGAATTTTCACCAAGATAATCTTCATAAGCAACAATCGAGGCTTCGGTGTCATTGACAGTAATTCTATATCGATTAGCTTGTAATACAAAGTCGTATGAATTCACCACTAACTCGTACTCTCCAGATTGTAAACCATCGTACTTAAATTCATATTCCTGGTTCACCAATGCCGGCCGTCCTTGGAAATTGGTTTTGTCATAAAGTTCGTACAAGTCCACTTTTATTCTACCAGCATAATTGTCACCATTAACCACCACAACGTCCTTCTTGTCATGGTACAACTCGGGAATCTTGTCAGGAACATCGACGATTTTTCCACAAAAACCAACCGCAAATACACCCGAGATGTAAACAAGCAAACCAATAACTTGAACAACAACCATTGACCTCATTTGACGTCGATGTTTACACCAGCTTTTATTGACTCAAATAGCAAATCCAATATGAGAACTGTACAAAGAAAGAAGACCCGCATAAAAAAAATCGACAAGCCCAAAGGTTACCCGCACGTCCTTTTTTCCAACGAGTATAAATACCGACAAAGATGGATCAAAAAAAATCCACTGATTTTTTTCTTTTACACTATTTTTGGACTCTTTATTGTACAGTGTATGTGTATTATTGTAGGGCGACAATTTTGTATTACTTGTAATATTCCCAGAATTGCTGCTCTCTACAACACATACCAGAGTAAACTAGTCACTCAAGCGTTTGTTTGAGCGGGTAGTCACGGCAAATGCGGGCGTGGTTGGATTTTGGATGGTCCAAATTATATGGGTCTTCAAATATCGGTTTCAACTGGGCATTCTAGCCTCCAAACAAGTGAAGCTTACTGAGGAAGAAGCTGTTTTTATTTTAAAATAAAGAAAGAATTAAAAAAGAAAATCTATAAACAAAAAATGTACCTGTAGCTACAGTGTAAGTGTAAATTAGAAGAACTGAATTAGGCAAATTATTCTCAACCTCTTGGCTTCAAGCTTCTTGACCCCCATCTATCGTAGGAGTAGAGCCCGACGGTAATTAAGGCTATGCCGATAATCTGCTCTTGACTGATATTGCTAAACCATTTTGTGGCATCGCCAGTCGTGGTGGTGGTTGTATGTCCAATAACAAGAACTATACTCAGGGTTATTAGCACTATTCTCTTCATCATCGACGCAATCGAGTATGTCAATGCTGGAAGCAGCCCTAGTAAATGGAAGGCCAACATGGACTGCACGAAATGCGATAACGAATCTAAAAAGATTAGCAATAGTATGGCTAGGAACTCGTGCGACGTGTCAATCGATTCTTCGCTGGTGGGAACAGCCCGCGTAAACTGGTCGTACATGCGGGGCAACTCATTCATCAAGAACCCGCTCATGGAAAGGGCCATCCCCACCAAGGAACAGTACAAAATAATCGTTACTTTATCGGGCTTGGCCACTTGGCTTAGATGGAACTTACTAATGATGAATCCAAACGGGTTGTGGATCTTTGAGTTGTTCTGCTCCACGGTTTGGGCGTAGGAAAGGTTCAGGGTATACAAATGGGTATAGGTGCCCTTTTTCTCGTTCAAGGTCAAATCAGACATCGAGTAGGGTAGTGTTCCCTGGTTATTGCGTTGTCGAACATAAAGATGTTTTGGAGGGTGCGAACTGAAATAGTCGGGAGCCTGCTCCTCGCCCGTTCCATTCACCATGGGAGTGACGGGGCGAGACGACTCAGTATTCAAGACTAAAGAGGCCGGGTTGTGGGAGGTGGCATCGGTAATGTCCCAGCTCATCAACTGTTTGCCGTAGATGTTTTGTGCCGCGAATATCACGGTGCTGAGGAAACAATATACCAATCCGGTGATTTGCTTAGAGTCCAATTCATGACGGCCACTACTTAAAAGCGTGGTACCGGTGCCATTGGTGGAGTTGGAGGTTATAAGTAAAACCACCCCAACCAACAACGGTGCCAACGACAAATAGGTGATATAGGGAAATATGACTCGGTAGATAATGCGATACCCCGACACAATAAGCAAGGGGGAAAGCGCCTTTATGCTTGATACAGTCACTAGCGGTATCAACGAGGTGGCCATCAACGAGAAGTATTTGCCGATAAACTGGAATATTCCCAATGGGAGTATTTTAACAAGCATGGCAATATGGAATACCGGTGCCTCGGGGTCTTTTGGTAGAGTTCCTTGTGGGAATGCCTTTGCTGCAGCAGGAATCTTCTTGGATAGGGTAATAAGTGACAATGCCAATGACGCACCCATAAGGAATTGACATTGTGATAGAAAAAGTGCATATGGGAATCGGGTCAAGATGATTTTGGTTAGTTGGGATGTTATGGAGGATACCAAGTACCATAGGAGGCATGTAGCCACGGTTTTCACGGATATTTGTGGAAGTATGGAAGTTAGCAGGGTATTCATTAGAGGGTAGGTGAAGCTAGTAATAACAAGTAATTTGAACCTTCCTTGGGTTGTTGGGGAAATACCGTGGGATGGGATTTAGGTTCGTGCAGGCTTATAAACCTAATACTATAAAGGGTCTGAAGGAGCAAAGTGTTGCGTATGCACGAAAAAAGCGTCTTTTTAAACCAAGGTTATAGTTTACGTGTGGCTCGGGCCAACTTAAATGATTACCAATATTGTATCCAAGAGAACACAATAACCCCTCGAACTGGAAGAATGGGGATAAGGAGTTGATTGTGTGCAGGCTGTAGTCTATTTGGCTGGGTCTCTGCTGGCTTAGAAAAATTGAAGGGGTGGAGGGAGAGAGAGCGGGGGAGTGGCACATACGAGAAATAGTTGCGACCCTTGATCACGTGGCGCTGTCTATAAAAACGATTGCAAAAAAAAAAACGGTTATGGTTATGATGAAGTGGAGAGTTGGGGGATGGTTCCTCGAACATACTTTTAACAATAAACACAATACAGAACACGTTGTCATAATACACTTCCTCCTACATATGTACACAACCGATCAAAAAAGCTATCCCCCGGCGCTACTCGTTATCGGCCAACTGCTCCTTCTTAAACTCTTTGGCGTAATTGTACTCCTTGTTGTAGGCCCCGCTTGGATTGGTCCACCCATTCACATAGTCAAAGTTGGTCTTTACCCAGTGGGCAAAGGGGTATGAGAACTGGGTCTTCACCGGCGTCTCCTCGGTTATAATACCTAAATCGAGTTGTCGTTGGATGAGTGAATCAAGGTAGCTAGAGATATGGTCTCTTATAAGGCCAAAATTCTTATACTTCAAAATATCTGCCGGGCCCTCGTGGACGATCTTTTTGAGCAACGACGGAATCATCGGCTCGTCCTTCATTTCTTCAATGGAATAGAAGATGGGGTGGTTAGTGAAGATGATGGCCCGCGACCGAGGTAGTCTCCGCAACGTTTGCCGTTCCACCCGAACATTAAACTGCCTTGGGTCGGTCGATTTCATGTCGGCCTCGAGATTCGGCTTAAACTCAGGCAACTGGTATATGTTATTCATCTTTAACTTGTGGTCCCAGGTGATATACCAACTGGCCCGTTCTACAGGCTCGCCAACCTTCATGCGCGAAAACCACCGTTGCATTGACTTCTTCAACTTCTCCTCGTAGTAGGGAACATCTGCGTGGATGATATCCAAATGGTTGCCCACTTTGGCGGCCACGTCAAACGACCCACCGGGGAAGGGCACGGCAGCAGCAACAAGATAATGCAAGTCGTCTTTGGGGTTTTTCAACACCACATAAAAGTCTTCCTTGGCAAGCTTGGACGTATACACCAACGGATGGTCCTGCAAGGGGAGGGTCATATCCAACACCTCACCGGTGATTTCGTTCTTGACGATTTTCCCGCACCCGGGCTCACCAGTTGAGTAGTCACCATCCTGAATAACCGAAAACAATAACGGGTACCGTGCAACCATGTGGCTAACCACCGTCTCCATCAACTCGAAACAGGCATCATATCCCTCTGGCAACCAGTGGAAGTTCTGTTTGCCGTACTTCATTCTGATGCGCTTCTTTTCCTCGATGTAATAGTGGTAGTATTTGTCCATATCCAACCAGTGGTTGATGTCCAACTTGAAAATAGACATTGTCTGATGATAGGGCCACCGGAAAGGTCTCCAGGGTCTATCGTCGTAGTTTTTCACCTGGTCGGGAGTTATCATCAATGGAGTTGGTTGCGGTAATGGCGCATCCGCACCATAAGTGCTCTTTTCACGAGGCAGGTCCCCAGGTGTGCTGGTAGAACGTTCCCAGCACGACATGAGAACTGCCGTGGCATTTTTGTGTGATAATAGGAGAGTAACACCTACAAGAAAGACTAATAATCCAACTGCCAACATCTGCTAATGACATCACAACAAACACCAAAAACAACATGCTACCCACCAGGAAAGCCAACCAGCGTCCTATTTATGTTCCCCGGAATAGCCAAAAACCGTCTTCTCTCCTCCTTAGCCATATTCGGGGAAGTTTATTCGAAAACGGAAATGTTTTACACGGTTGTTGCTTTTTTTTTTGCACCCATATCGACAATGTTCCGTTATCTAATCGCACCGCCACAACAAAGCAGAAAAGAATAGTGCCAAAACAATAGGGGGGCTTATCATAGAGGATCGCAATTCCCGATATGGACGAGAATGGCGATGCTTAGCATACTGACTAGTATCAGACCATGGTGGGACTAGAGAGCATAATCTCTAGTGCAAAAACCCAACACAACAAATGGCCTTACTTCTGGACATGGTGATTTGTTCATATTTATGTATATACAAGATAAACCCTCTCGGCACCCCTAAAACCTCTCCACCTCTGCAAGCCACCCTCTAATGATGGCTGTCTTCCCAGCTGTATTCTGATGTTCGAGTTCGTCAATCAACGGGTTCAACAACAGCAAGACCCAGTCTGCCAACCCTTGCTTGTCTTCTACAAATACACCTGCTAGGTTCTGGTTAAACAACTGGGCGTGCATTCGCAAATCCATAAATTGATTACGGGCACGGTTCCTGCAAAGGCCAAGGTACCGCTCGCTTTTGTCGATCTGGCCTATATGGAGGCGGGGGTACGTGACTCCAGTGACGTTATTGACAAGTCGTTTAAACTTCTTATCTCTAAACCGAGCGTAAACTTCCCGGATGGTGCCGATATCGAGATCAGACTCGGCCAACCGTTCAAGAATAACATACTCGTAGTATGCACCAGCCACACTGGCGTACCGGGACACGATTTCTGCTATAACGGGACCGGTAAATCCCCGGAAGAATTTGAGGGTGACAAAGTAATTCACCAGTAATGCTTTCTGGATGGGGGTGGTGAACGTGTGCTGGTGCATTGTAATCTCTCTATTGGTGAATCTCCACAAACGAACCGACTCCGTTGCTGGGGAAGTCGATACGGTAAGGTTCTGGGTAGCGTTGGCGAGAATTTGTCTATGCCGGCTCGATATTCTCGGCAACCGGCAACAGCCAGCCTGCTGGAGTATGGAGTTTCCAATGCCATTGTCCAACGGCAGCCTCATAACAACACGGGTTAGTTTGGCCAAGTCGGGTATCGGTGTGTTCTTGACTTTATGGTCCAATTCCTTGTCCAAGTCAATAAATTCTCGTAGTGGGTATCCCAAGATTCGTTGGTAATTGCACCACCGTAGGTACGCAATGGCCACTTCAGCCAACAACTGCTGCTCTTCGCAGTTGTCTATTTCTGGCTGTAAGGAAATGAACGGAGGGAATGCACTGCCAAGACCATTACTTCCCCCAGCTGGCCCTGGTCTTGGCCCCTTCGATGTACCAGTTAGTTGCTCCAATTCTCCTGTAGCTTCACAAACCGTAAAAATCAGCATACGCTTGTTCAATAGCAAATACTTCACCTCTCTATAAAACGACTCAAGGGCATTGGCGTCCAATTGCAACCCCACCGAAGCAATGTTTTCTAACAAGTCGGAAACCCACTCTTCCTTTTGTTTAGGCGAAATGCACGCAAACATCTGGTTGAATTGGTCTCCTTGCACGCTTTTGCTGGGAGACCTTCCGATTTCCCGGAGCCAGGCATTTATCCACTTCTTTCTTTGATTCTCCAACTCTTCTTGGTTGGCATCAACCATATCCCGCCATAGAGACAAGTCCGCCTGGTTTTCAAAATACCTCATATAGTCCATCATATACGACTTGAACTCAACCCTCACGAGCAAGTCGAGGATCCAGCTCTTATTTTCCCGGAGAAACACCGACTTTGGATCCATCCTGTCAAGTGCCATGAGGAAATAGTGGCGCAAATGGAGTTCATACGAGTCTGAACCAATTCGAACCACCCGTGCGAGAATGTCTCGCAATTTGCTTTGGTCTGCCAGGATCATTTGTGGCGATAAGAGAAGGATCCTATTCGCATAGTTGTTGTTTACGGTTAATCCTTTCACCAGGTACTTCCCCTGTAGAGACTTATCCAAGTTCTTGATTATTGGTAACTGAACCTCTTCCTTGGTTGGGTATAAGTCTCTAGTTATGGTTCCCTGGGTAAGGAGTGATGACGAATGAAACGCAACCAGATCCTTGAGCACCACAGACAAGTTGCGTGATGCCAAGTAGCCTGCTGCAGCTGTGCTATAGTTTAGCGGTATTGATATGCCCTTATCGGTTATATGATTGGTCGACTGGCCTAGCAATCTGGCAACCATATTCCAAAACTCGGCATACTCTCGTTCGTGGCCGGAGATGGCCTTGTGTTCGATTTTTGCATCTTGTTGGAAAAGCTCCATCTCTTCCTGGGTAGCAGCCTTGCCATTCAATACCATGTCACAGTACCGGTGTAGTGATACCATAGATGCCTCGGATAGTTCTCCATTCACCAATGTTACGAGCCCCAAGTATAAAAACAACGCCTCGTGGCAGTGCTGATCCATGGTAGATGGCGCGAGGCTGATTATCTTTGCAAGGCCAAGATACATGTAGAATTTGGTGTATACCGATTTACTGAATGAGGATGTATCTGTCCCAGTATACAATAGGGAATAGTATTCGAATGCCCCTCTACCCAAGGAAATCACCGGGAGAAAGTACTGGTCAGTATCTGGCATGGTGGTGTGGCCATTTAGGTATAGAGCACCGCCAGCGAGAAAGTTCCGAGCGAAACTGCTCTTGTGGTTGAGTTTGTCTAGTCTTGCGACTTCATTAAACTCAGGATCAACTTCGAATTGTGGTTCTGGTCCTGAGTAGATCAACGTTTCATCTACTGAAGGAGCATCTTTATAGCGGCTCGATAGGCTATGGAAGGCGGCCACAAAGTCTTGCTGCAGGTGGTTCTTACCGGTGTGTTCAATTGTGTCGCGGAGTTTAGCATAGGCTTGATTCAACCGTCCGTGGGCTTGGATCAATGCCTGGTTGGTGTTGGTAGTGGTTGGGTTAGGAATAAAGTTGTTTTTGGATGTTTGTGTGCCATGGGCACCATCAAGTTGTTTTGAATCCTCCAGTCGAGCAGCAGAAGCAGCAGCAGCAGCAGCAGTTGGAGCCTTGATACCTGGTGTTGGTTGCAATCCGGGGAAGAGAATCGATATTGCGGTATTCACTTCATCTGAAACAGCTGTTTGTCGCTGATGGTGGGAGTAAAGGTGCCTAAAAATGTATACATGTGGCTCCCTTCTTCTACATAGTATCCGGTTATAAACCACACATCGACATCGTATCATTGGTGATCACAAAGAGCGTTTGCTATAGCACCAACTGGTGATTTTCCATATACAAAAAATGCCCATACAAAAAAAATAAAGGTGCATAAATGTGCTAGGTATAACTTCACCAGATCAAACCCTCCATCACTAAGTTAATACATGTCCACAGCATAAAATTATAAATCTAACAATATCACACTCTACAATAGTGTTCCACAACACGGTAACACCTCAAACAAGAAACGATACTCACACATTATACAATTGTTGCGTCTGTTATATTTTTAAATATTAGAGAAAAGATGCAAGGACATAGTAAACACAATACACGAACCAAACCCGAAACTCACAATCTTCTACCTCTTCTACCACCCTTTCTTCTGGTCGAATCAGATGGGACTGGGGTGACATCTTCGATTCTACCGATTCTCAAACCAGATCTGGCCAAGGCTCTTAAAGCAGATTGACCACCTGGACCTGGGGTCTTGGTCTTGGTACCACCGGTAGCTCTCAACTTGATGTGGACGGCAGTAATACCAACTTCTTTACACTTGGCAGCAACGTCTTGGGCAGCCAACATGGCGGCGTATGGAGAGGATTCGTCTCTGTCGGCCTTAACCTTCATACCACCAGTGACTCTGGCAATGGTTTCCTTACCGGACAAATCGGTAACATGGACGAAAGTATCGTTGAAGGAAGCAAAAATACGGGCGACACCGAACACTTGGTTGTTATCTCTAACTTGGCCTATAATGAGTGGTTAGTATGTGGGGGGGAACGGAATTTCCACAACTGTGGGAGAGGAACGAAATAGGGTTAACATCAATATTCCTCGACATGATGGGTTGGTGGCTGCTACAGAACCTGCACCAAAAAGAAGGGCTCTTTCAGGATTGGAGAGAGAGAGATAGATTCCAAACCGGTCCGATCTCGATTCAATATAACATTTGGTTTTTGCATGGAATGTTCTCGATGTAAATACGTCTACAGATACATTTGTCCATCCTCTTTGCAAGTCCATATTTTCACTAATGGACACCCTTCTGCGATGGAGTTGAAGGTCAAGATTCCATAAAGATTCTTTCAAAAAAAAAAGTGGCTCCTCTCCTGTCTAACCTCATCACCTATTCCTCTCTACGTCTCATTTATGACTATGAACATACCAGAAGACATGGTTATTGATTGCTATAATATATACTATAAGATAAAAGAAGTTGGTGAAATTTTTCGTTTTCAAAGGTTTTTTTTTTTCCTTCCTTCTCACGCACAGCTAATGGCGGAACTCGGTTGGTTTTCCTGCATTGCCATACAAAAGTGGGAGAGTGCGTAAACAATGGCGAAGGATGCGGGAGAGAGAAAGAGAGAAAAAAAAAAAAAGAGAAAAAATTTTGCTTCAAAATAGTACATCCAAACACCAATAATTAATGATTGTCATAGTGAATATTGAACTCACGTGCGGATACAGTATCTAGGGCACGAGCCCTAATGTGAAAAATTCCAACCATCTCATCCAACTATCCCCAAAGTATATACGGTATTTTCTCCATGGAGGTACTAGTCAGACTTATACGTTTATTAAATATGCAAATACATGGAAAGGAGAAAGTTACTAGTATATATGTGTACACATTTAGTAGACGAAACCCAAGATCTTACCGGAAACGTGCTTTCTTCTGGCTTCTTCGTGGTCCATAATACCAGCAGAGGTGGTCAAGATAACGTAACCGAATTGTCTAGCTGGCAACAAGTTGTCAGTCCATCTTTCAATATCATTAATCTTAACGTTGAATCTTGGGGAAATGACACCACACTTGTTCAATCTACCGTTTAATTGGACAACAATCTTACCGGATCTGTGGTCATCAATGTATTCGAATTCACCAATGTAACCGTGCTTCTGCATCACAGTCAAGAACTTGATGATGACCTTGGAGGATGGTCTGATCAAAACTTGACGCTTACCAGTTTTTTCAGCGTTGTTGATGGCGTTTAAAGCATCAGCTAAGACGGAGGTTCTAGTCATTTCTGGATATGTTCAATGGTGTATTCAAGAAAGAAGTAGCCGATAGTTGGTGGTTAAATTTTTTTTTTTTTGGTTGGCTGGTTGTTTGGTTCCTCGCGCGTGCAGTGTCGCATTCACTGTCTTTGTGGGTGCAGTTTCTTTTTTTTCACTTTTGCAGGGTGGAAATTTTTCAGCAAAAGCAGTCACAGTCGGTTTTTACAGTTTTTCGCTCAACATGCAAAGGCATCTGGAGAAATTTTTTTGGGTGCAGCAGGCGAAACTTTCTGGTGAGAAAAACCTCCATTTAATAGTTTAGCAATTTTTCTTTTCTTCTACCTTAACGAAGAGTTCACAACAATCAAGTAAAGATGCCTGTATGTACTGAAGGTTTACTATATTAGTGGAGGGTTGAATAGCGGGGTGGTTGTAGGAAATGCATTTCTGCAAGATGGACTAGCTAGCGGAGTGAATATCAAGCATAGAGTGCTAGTTATGGATAGGGGGCACAAGAACTAGTCAAGGTTAGACTCGAGAACTAGCCAAAGACATTTCAAGAACTAATCAAGAACGCATTTATGTATAACAGCCACTGGGGCTTACGAATCCATGCCACGGTCCATGCCACGGTCCATGCCTCTGTCCCTCCCCCCTCCTACTTGGCGTATACCCATATATAACACCCATACTAACAGTCCCTCTAGTCTCAAAAATCTTTCAGAACTAAGCAAAAGTTAGCTAAAGCTCAAAAGCAAAACAGACCATTGCCTCAATGGATCAGATTGAGAACTGACAACAAGATCAGATACAACGCTAAGAGAAGACACTGGAGAAGAACTAAGTTGGGTATCTAAGCTATGGTGGATTTTTATTTTACATTAATTTTAGCACAAGTTTGAAGGGCTCATCCCAGATGCACAAAGCGCAGTCCGCCGTGGATATATGGGTTTTCTCATTTGGTGTTCCTTCAGATGTATAATGGGTTAATACGATAAATTTCTTGTATAGCATTTGTTTAATTTACACTGTCAGTTTTATTATTGTGTGTTGGCCATTTTGTAGGCGCAAACCGAGGGAAGTACGCATCATCCAGTTGAAGAGCGATGTATCACATTACATTCACAACAAGAACAATCTATACAGCGTATATGTACATTCGGTGTTCTCCTAGGTGGCCTACACCTCCTCTTCAAACACAGTTTCGATTGGTTTCTCCATTAAAGCAGCGTGAGAACCTACACAAACGGCGCTGGATCCAATCAACCACATCATGGTGGAAATAGGACTGGCCAAAAAGCCCAAGGGGATGGCCACGATCAATAACCCAGTGTACAACTGAGACGTATTGTATCGGCCCAAAGGAGTCACCAAATCTTGTCCCCCCAACCGGTTAATACCATAAATACCACCTATAACGAAACAAGTCACAAAGAGCAATAACACGTTGGTGATAAGGGCATACACACTTAATATTAATACAATGGTGATATAGTTGGCTGAGAAGTAGCCCAAGTTGAACGAGACTCGGTTCTGGATCTCGCCAAAGTTGGCTGGCTTGGAGAGTCTTCTAAAGTCAAAGAATTCCTGCGGTGGTCTCAATTTAGATATCGTGGAGTGGACAGAGTTGAAATCGTTTCTGATTCTGTCCATATTGAAGCGTTCGGAGACGTTGGCAAATTGCTACAGGTATCAGTGTTAGTGTCAAGGTTTTGGGTTATTCTAATACTTGGCTAATCGCTACTTACAGCTAAGTTTAAGAATTGCGACATCTTGTCCAGTGGAATGTTCCTATAAGTTGATGGTGAACGAGGAAAAAGACTGCTAATCTGTTGGATACTGATATCTATTACAAGAAATGACCAGCGAACCAACACACACACACACACGCACGTACGCACGCACACACTTGTGGTGTATAGCCACGAAAAAAAATAATATAAAAAAAAGGAAAGAAAAAAAAAAGAAACTCGAATGGTCAGATTGTTGACGTGTCTTGCATTGTTTGTCGCGACACTGTTGGTTACAGATATTGTATAACCAACACCGGTGGTATAGAGTTGTTCTATTTATAGTTCGTACCGGTGGAGTATTGTTGATTCATGGTGATGCTGGTTTGAACAGCCTTGAGATATGGGAACGTCTCTTTTGTAGATCCATTATATAGTGTAATTAATATATGTAACGGCTGGGTATGGAAAGTGCACTAAATCCTTTCACCTCAACTATTCCCAAAAACACCTCGGTCACTTCAACAGTATACACATCTCTACAACCCTAAATCCTTCTTCACCATGGCCCGACAGATGGGATGATAACCCAGTTCAAATTTGTTAAAATAGTACACCGCCATTTCGCGGTCCACCTCGTTCAATAATGCATAGCCGGGTCTAACAAACTTCATTCTCCCCACGGTTCCGAGCCACTCTCCCAACCGCTTCTTAAAATGGCCAACTTCTCCACTAACCTGTAAATAGTACCATCTAAACAAGATCTCGGCATTAAGCGTGGTGCTGTACTCTTCATACAATGTCTCCATCAACGCCAATACGTTGTGGTGTTGTTTCCACGAGAACCCTTCAACCTTGGAATAGGAAATAAGCGTATCCAACAACACCACCGACTGGTTAGCAGAAAAGTCGGCTACATCGCCACTAGAAAACCGATCCTTGGGAAGGTGTTCTTCTTTAGTTGCCGTAAACCACTTGCTGGCCAAGTCGTAACACTTATCAGCAATAGTGGTATCGAACTTGAGGTCCACAGGAGGCATTCCCGGAGCATATAACCACTTGTTCCAATCTATCGAATCCAACTCTTGCTTCTTGTCGCTGAAAAAGTCGTACAACAAATCAATAAACTGGAAAGTATCCAACGACCGGTATTTGAAGGTATTAAAGTACTTAGGAATGAACTTATCAAACACCTTCTTGCCACCCACCTTCTGCTCAATGTGAAACAAAAGATTAAACCCCTTTTCATACGGAACCGTGGAAAACGCATCGTCGGGATCTTCGCCATTCTTCAAATCCTGCACCAAGGTAGAGTACTTATCCACCGTGTCGCCCATGGCCTTTAAATTATTCTCCAAGTCATTCCAGCCAATAATGGCATTGAAGTGTCTCATGGATTCCCCATACCTCTCCGGGTTGGGGTACCCTTTCTCCTTGGCCTCGACTATAGCTATTCCCTCGAGGATCCGTCTTTCCAAGTACACCGTCCACCCTTCATTCAACCAGAAATGCTCCCATGAACAGTTGGTTACAAGGTTGCCCGACCACGAGTGAGCCAACTCGTGTGCAACCACACTAACTTGTGACCTATCCTTACAGATCAACGTCGGAGTCAACTGGCACAAGTTGGGGATCTCCATACCTCCATAGGGGAAGCTGGAAGGGAGAATAAGACAGTCAAACCGTAACCATTCGTACTCAAAAATCAACTTTTCGGCAATCTGAATAAAGTTTTCCATATCGTGTTCAAACTCCCACTGGCACGCTTTGATATTGCACGGCTCAGAGTAAACACTTGAGCGAGGACCTACTGGTGCACTGGCCAAGTCCCCGGAGTCTATGGATACCAAATACGACGGAATGGGAACCGGCTGTACAAACCGGTAAACATCACCTTCGTGGGAAACCGGTCTGCCCGACATCAACGTGGGGAGTGGAGACTTTGCCGATAACGTAAACGTCGACTTGATGGCTGGAGTATCGAAGCAGGGGAACAAACTTCTGGCGTGGATAGCCTGGCACTGGCAAAAGAGATAGGGCTCGGTCTTACCGTCGGTGGCTTCCTTGTCCAAGAACTGCAATGCCGTGCACTGGTCAGTTGTCGTGAACAGAATAGACACGGTCAAGTCAGCGGCTTCTCCAGAAATGGGGATAGATAACTGTGAACCCAAGGGACCTTTTCTGGGTGCAATATGGTGCTGTACCGTGGTTTCGTTTACCGTCACCAGGTGGATTTCAAGGTAGGAGGTATCCAATTCAACCACGTCTACTCCCGTAAGGTTGTTTAGTTCATATTTAACATTACCAGAGACTACCTTCTCTTTGAATATAACCTCAAGATGCAAAGTGGTGTTTTTGATGGAGAAGTTGGTGTAGTTGGATAATGTCGAAGGGTCGATTTCCGGGGATTTTCCAGACCGATGAGCTATAACTTCCATGGTTTAGCTGAGGAGTTGTGGGGTTGATAACGAGGGAAAAGTGCTAACAAACAGGTTCCAAGAAATTTAGACGTATTTAAAACTTAAAAATTAGTTACCGACTGGTAATAATGCACTGGTGTAGGAATGCCGTATGTTTTTGGTGCCATCCCATACTAAGGATCTGGTTGTCTTTGTTCGATTACTCTTGTGCGGGATTGTAATTTATTTTCTTTGGATTGGAGGGGGGAGGTGTTTCAGCGAGGGTGGACACATATTGCCGTTTTAGGAAGTCTACATTGTGACGGGGGGAGACTTTACTGGAGAAAGACTGAAAATACGGCCGTGGAGAGTTGGTGGTAGTGACAGAACTGTGTGGGGTCCAGATATCTATAATTGTTTATTAGTGATTTATATAACGGGTAGAAGAAGTTGGCTTTATTTCTAGTGTTTGCTTATTCCTAGTCATTCTCATATTGAAGTTTTATCTTGCAATTTTATGGCGAAAAACATGGCGAAAAACCACTTGCAATGTGTATACAAAAAGATATACACAAATCAAGACCATTCGATATTGCAATTACAATGAAACGTATCAATGCATTCAAGGATATGCTTTGCCCAGGGTAGGTTTCTAAACAGAAAAGAAAGAAAAAGGATACTCTTATTGTTTTTACACTTTAGTCATGGCCAGTTGGGTGTTGTATCACCTTCTCCAAGTACATTCACTATAAGGATCTATTCTCAAGTACATCCACTATAAGGACCCATTCCCAAGTACTTATCGTAAAAGGACCCATTCCTTCTTCCTATTGTCCCAGATTTAGCCCGGGTTACTTAAACGCGGAGAAAGCCCAGTCACCACCCAACATTTTACTAAGACACTTCCTCCCCCAGTCAGCTTTCACCAAGAAGAATAAACCCACTTATTCCCATAACTCTATTCTGAACCTACTGTTCTAGTGCCCAGAAAGCTAACCAGGTTACTACTACTACCCCCTCCCCCTTTTTTTTTCTCGTTTCTAGCTTTACCTTCCTCCAAGCCTAAACTGTTCCAGAAACTTCTAAATATAGCTCGCTTAGTGTGGTTTGGATGAAAACCCAATTTGGGAGGTGGATTACTATTATCGATTATTATCCACCCTTTATCTGACTCCTCCCCCCCATTGTTCCCACCTGTCATAGGTAGTTATTTCCCCTACATTTTGGCGGCTTCTATTCCACTATCTCCATCCATTCCATAGCCAATCTCTATACCAAGCCTAAACCAAATCAAACCGCACCAACCCCCCAAAAAAAAAAAAAAAAAAAAAAAACAGAAAAAAAAAACACCCAAGCACTAACAAAACCTTAATCTTAGGTACCGAATTTCCATACAAAGGTTGAAGTTTCTTCGTAACTATTTAGCCCAGTTACTCGTCTTCTTCGGTACAGGTCATTCTCCGCGTCCCAACCAATCACACACAAACGTTCATAACCTTTTTTTTGTTTTTACCGTATCTTTTGCGCGATAGTTGATATTCAAACTACTACTTTAACCGAGACGGTTCCTTCCTCCCATCAACCATAGCCATAGAATACTCCCCCTCATTAACGCAAACGTCTATGCGATGAATTTCGTACCCAGTGTCGACCATGACGCAGATAAGATCTCTCCATTGCACACTCTAGAACAACGGCTAGCCACGTCAGGCTCACTAAGAAAATCAAACCGATCCACCACCACAGCCACAGCCACAGCCAGAGGTCCAGCATACACCGATGATACCACACAAATGTCAAACTATGATGCCAACGCCGACCGCGAGAGTATATACTCGTTCGAGTCCGTCAGCACCAACGGAAGACTTCTTGACCGTTTAGACTTGGATGACGTCAGCGACGACGAGACCGATTTGAGTAGACACACTTCTAACGCCTCGGCATTTTCCACCAGCCGGATCTTACACAGTTTACCAGCAAACAACAGTGCCCGGTTCTTCCCACAGCAGCAGCAGCAGCAACAACAACAGCATCTTCTAGCCCAGATTCGGAACTTACGCACCCAGAATGTCCAACGCAACCTCGTGGTGGAACAACCGGTAGTTCCCCGGCCCATGAAATCCGACACCCATATAAAGCACGTGCCGATGAACTTGGTATTTCAACAAAACCCCAATGGCCTGCCTCCTGCCACGTTTGTACATATGGCCGACCCGACCATGGCGGAGATGTCGGCGTTGAGTGCCACCACCACGGCATCGTCGTCGGACTCGTTCTTAACAACCCCAGTTCATCCTGGAGCCCATTCCCGCCTGGAGTCGCAAATATCGCCCGACCCATCACCAGAAAACCTACAGCGGACGACTCTACTCAGGTCACCGTCGGACCCCGTGCGACATACCCACCGCGACCCTGCCGATGCTGGCAAACGCTACAGTTCGGAAAACATCTTGTCGACTCCATATAAAAACGACACCCTCCCGCCAGAAACAAGAATCAACCTCGCCAATACCCTTAGAGAACAGGGGAAACACCGTGAGGCTTCCTACCAGCTCCAAATAGCAGCTAACGACCCCTACAACAACCCCCAAGCGATGTTTCTCTATGCCACTGCGTTGATGGCAGGCAAGGGAGTCAAGCAAAACGATTTACACGCAATTAAGTGGCTTTGCAAGTGCATTCTTCTCTCAAACGTCAAGATATCGGCGATAATAGTTGAGAAGTTGAATAACATGAATACCGAGGACTTGATCAAATTGATAATACGCAACCTCCATGCCACGGTAGACAAGGACCCCCATGGTAATGGGAAAGACCCAATTAGGTTGTACCCGGTGTTTAAGAATTTGAGCAAAAACCAGGTTGCGAAAATCATCCAGGTGAACAAGACCAAGGGCGACGTGGTGGCGGCGAGTTACCTGGAGTTGGGCAAGCTCTTGCTTAACGGACGAGGCGTGTGTGATGAAATGGCGGGAATTTTGTGTTTGAGCAAAGCGGGATCCATGGGCCACCTTAATGCGATGGTGGTGCTAGGAGAAGTGTGGTGCACCAAGACCAAGTTCCATAAGAAGGATGTGAATAAAGCTGCTGGCTGGCTACGGTTGAGTGAGATATTTGGCGTGAAATCGATCGGGAATAGTTGGATATATAAGGAGAAGTATATGGGATGAGAGGGAGGTATACTTGAGTAGATAGAGATGGCTGGGGCATAAGTAAACTCAACTAGATAGATTGATTACAGAAGATGTATTCAGGATAAAGATGGAGCTGGTTAGAATGTATATCGTATTAGATTAACAATGTTCTCCACCCGTAAAAAGGATGCATTTCATATCAATACTTTTATAGGATTCGCATACACTTTATACACAGAAATACCACGATGAACTGATAATTCACTAGGATCCATATTATACATATTTCTATACTAAAGAAAAGGAGAAATACCCTGCGTTTGTGGCTACAGCAACCTGTCTAGATATACATGCCCCCCCCTACTCCACCGCTATCCCAGTGCACTCTGCAAACTATACGTTATAGGACTCTTTGGGTTATACTTATTATAAATCTCAAAGAACTCCTTCATAATATTAAACAAAAACGCCGTGACTTCATTCATATTGGAGTATACCCCCAACGGTAAATAGTACAACTGATTACTGGGCCTCACGTCATTCTTATAGTTCTTGAGGTTATACTTCTGCTGTGGAGCTTCCAACGATAACGACTTGTTATACCAGGTATTTGGAAACCGGAGTGGGATACTGGCATTGATAAAGCCAGGACGAGAATTGAGGAAATGTTCTTGGATTGAGTTGTTATTGCCAATGGTCATCTGCTGAAGTTGTATAATCTTTTTGGTTAAATCTTCCTGGTCTTTAGCGATGTACAGATTGATGACTTCATAGAGTATAGCGTTGATTCTTTTCAAGATAATTGCCCGACTTTGGTACAAGATGCACGAGAGGATCTTGAGGAACTCTCCTTCAATCTTGTCCTTATGGAGCTGCTTCAGGCACTTTTCAATCTTTGTCAATAGTTCTGCTATGTCCTGGTCCAACATTTTCCACGACCGCTCACTAGGAAGCACTCCGGCAATGATTTTAGACCGTTCATCATAATCATTAGAGACGATTCTCAATATCACCGAGTCCACCGCGATTAGGATCGACAAGAAATCGTTATTGGCGGCGTCAGCGTTGGACTTGGCTGTCTTGGCCAAATTTAACCAGTGGGTTTTCTTGTTCTGCAAAGAGTTCTTGATCGAGTCCCGCTGGACCAGGCTTAAATCAAGCGGAGACGTGGATTTGGAGAGTTTTGCTGGTTCTAAAGGCTGGGACTGCTCTTTGACAATTATATCTTGAGTTAGTTGTTTAAGGAGGTCTCGTTTTCGCTGATGTTCATGTGAGAGATCGGGTGAGGTGGGAATGGATCTGGAAGTTGCTGCTTGTCGTTTTAGTTTCAGTTCTAGGTCGACCAATTCTCGTTCCCGACGCTTCAACGTGATTTCCAACTCTTCAAGCGAACGTTGTTTATCTAGGAGCGCCTTTTGTTTTCTGTCTACGGACTTATTTGCCTTTTTCACCGAATCAGCATTAGGTTTATTGGTACTGGTGGGTCGTTTTGGTTCGACTGATACCGGTCTGGTGGACTCCTCACGAACAGGGTTTCGTGCTGGTGGGTTTCGTGCTGGTGGGTTTGAATTATCCGGCTTCAGTATAGATGGATCGGTTTCTGGTGGCTTTGTTTCATTGTCTGCGGATTTTCTGGGGGTCCTGGCTACTGTTGCCTCTGTTTGGATTCCAAGTCCGTTCAACTTCATCGGACTCGAGGGTTTGGAGAACCGTTTCTTGTATTTTAGTTTATTATCGAAAGTCATCCGTAGTAGGAACCTCGGTTTGGCAGGATGGTTCATTTTGTTAATCCACTTGATTGTACTAGCGTTGCTGCGTTTGTTGGTGAATGTGGATGTACTGGAAGTTGCTGATGCATTGGAAGTAATTGGTGGAGTCGACGGTTGTGGAGCTGCTGCACCAGCATTACTGCTGGCTACACTACCATTGCTGGTATCAAATATAGACGGTAATGTAGGAGAAAGCATAGATAATGGTATAATCTCTTCGTCGGAATGTAGATCCATAGTGGGAGGTGGTGATCGTCCGGTTTTGTTTCGTATTGAAACAAACTCTTTATCAGGGTCAAACTGGATTATATCCAGCTCGTTATCGCTAGGAGGTTTCCTGGGGTAACGTGGTCGTGGTGCACTTAGTTTCGCAAGCGGAGTGGTGGACGGACTTGGTTCTGTCGGCGTACCTTCCTTGTCGGTGTGGTATGCCTTATCGGGTAATGTGGGGGATAATATTGGTGGTAAGATTCCGCTATCGAGGTAGGACGAGAGCATATCGTCCAAATTCCACGAGAGTTTGCGGGGACTGGATGCTGAGGCCGGGGGATGGGATGTAGAAAGAAGAGATGCCGTGGATTGGGTGGTTGTTGAGGCATTGGATTGGGTGGTTGTTGAGGCATTGGATTGGGTGGTTGTTGAAGCATTGGATTGGGTGGTTGTTGAAGCATTGGAAGATGTGGGTTGTGGTTGAAATTGCAGTCGAGACGGGGTATTTATATACGGACTGGCTGATCGGTGACGTTTGGCTAATGTTGGGGTCTTTTTATTGGGGTTGGGAGAAGATACTTTGGTGGTTGTATTGGTATTGGAGGTGGAGAATATAGAAGACGATCGCATGGTTAGGGTATTAATCAGTATGTGTTGGGGGATACCACAATAGCTATGTCTTTACTACAAAACAATCCCACCACCAAAGATCAATAATCAGCGATAATGGAAGACAAAGAACACTTTCTATAGTCAACTTAGCGATACAAACTATAATAGTGCAAACTATTTTTCGAGGTCGACACACTATAACCTTCGCTAAACTTTCCCTAGTTATTTGGGTCCTATTCTTTGTAAGAACAAAAAGGAGAGCGGTGGGGGAAGGCTTGTCTGATCTGCACTAACTATACGGCTCCAAGGATTCAGCGACATTTACTCATGTTACTCACGTGAGTCTGGGAAGTGATATACACAATTAATACTCCTAGAAACTGGTTTCCTATTTTGTTTTAAAAAAAACTAAGACGGGAGTTTCTAACAAAGATAGTACCAGGACCGGGTCATCCAGTTATAAAAGCTGATTAAATATTGACGAAATGGTTCATATTACCATGCGTATACTGCTAGCATCTTCATTATAGGGGGACAGGTAGAGAGAGCCTAAAAAAAAGCCATAACTGCGACATTTCACGAGGAAAAAAACGACATTGGCTCCAGATTATCCTCCATAGTGAAAACTTTTCTATACTGTTTACTAGTATTACACCAGGAACCCAAAGTTATTCTGTTTACATTGTCTAATCTCGGTTATTACTGAGTATTTATAGTTCTTTGAACGTCTCTGTTAGTATATAGTGGATCAAAAGTGTGGTTTTTCTAGCATATAGTGTGACAATAGTGTGGTGTTTCTAGCATAGTGTTTCAAACGTGCAGTGTTTCAAACGTGCAGTGTTTCTAACATACTCTTTCTTTCTCAAGTATACTCATTTCCACTAACACCAACTACAATAGGATTATCCAAGGATTACCGCATTACCAATAGAACAAAATATTATCTGCAAATAAATACTCCACTCGAGGTATGAGCGACATATATAACGAGGTTCAGCCCGCTGCTCTATCAAAACCACCTGCTTCCAATGATGGTGTTTCTGCAGGCAAAACACGCAAACCAAAGAAGGTCACAGCCACCCGCACCAATACCCAGAAGGCAAAGACCAATGTTCGGGGGCCTCCGTTTCCCAATAAACAGTGGACGAAACAGCCCAATGCAAAACTGCCAAATGCAAAACAGCCCAAAAAGAAGAACCCTAAACAGCCCTTGACCCAGCAGCAGCAGCAAAAACGCTCTCAGGATAAGCGTCACTGGAAACCGCATACTTCTACATATGGTGAGGAACAACCCCCCGCAGCTACTCATGAACCCACAAGTGCCAATACCGGCACTTCTAGTCCATCAACTGCATCTTCTTCAGCAGAAGGTCCAGTGCAATGGCCACCAGCATTAGTTGATTTCGTAACCATGGCATTTAAAAGGTCCGAGGCCCTAGGCGAGGACAGAAAGCCGGTTTTCCATCAGCAACTACAAGCGTTGATAGAAATGGCAGCAGATGCAAATATGATTTGGACTAATGACTGGCTGAGACAGAGGTTGCCTATTTTGGACGGTGGAGCGGTGGTGGCGTTGGAGTCACTGGTGGACGGGGAGCAGGTGGAGGAGGAGGAAGAAGAAGAAGAAGAAGAAGAAGTGGAAGCACATCACGTGGAAGATGACATCGTCATTACCGATGAACGAATCTTACCCACACCCACATCAACTAAACGTTCCATTCCTAGCGACTTTGATTCTCGTGAACGCATACTCAAACGTAGTCAGCGGTTTCAGAATACCAACTCCGGATCTCTATCAAACGATACACCCACTCCGGTACCCCTCTCACAATCCACTGCGTTCGTAGGCAGATGCCAAGACTTGGAGAAGAACTATCTTCGTCTAACGTCCGCTCCCGACCCTAATAAAGTCAGACCCCAGCCGGTGCTACAACGAGCTCTCAAGTTTGTACGCAACAAATACCAAGAGACTCAGCTGTACTCATACATAATCAACCAGCTAAAGTCTATTCGTCAGGATTTGACCGTGCAGCACCTAAAGAACGATTTCACCATTTGTGTGTACGAAACCAACGCCAAAATCTCATTGGAAAACGACGACTTGGGCCAGTACAACCAGTGCCAGTCACAACTCAAGTACCTATACCACATGAGACGGAATGGCGATAAAATGTACGAAAAGAGATTTTTCCACCACGAGGTTGAGTTCATCATGTACCAGCTTGTGTATATGTTGATGACGTTGAACCAGCGGGAGATTTACCAATTGAGGTATGCGTTACTAAAAAAGTATAGCCAGTTTGTGTGCAACAACCGGGACGCCATTCTTTTCCAGTTTATCGATACCTTGTTTGACTGTCACCGGTATATGGTCACCGGCAACTACCTTGGCTTCTTTGCTGGTTTGAATAAGTATTCTCAAGTGCCCGAGACGAGAATAGCGTTGTTGGTACTTGGGAAACATTTATTTGAAAAACTAAGAGTCAAAGCAATGTGGCAGATCAGCCAGAGCTATCGGAACTATCCTGTTTCAGCGTTGACCACTGTGTTAACGTTTAAGGACACCCAGGAGTGTGAGGAGTGGCTTACTGTGCATGGCTTGAAGGAGTACATCACCGGTAATGGAGACATTGAGTGCTTTAAGTGTAAGCGTATTTTCAGTGACAAAATCAAAACCGCTTCGTTTAACAAGATAGACATCAAGGGTCAGATATAGAGGGTAGGGAGGTGCTGCTACTACGAGGATTACGTTTCTTTGCATAGTGTCTACATAGTTGTTCACTTCTGTTTACTTCTCTGTTCACTTCTACATACTGGCCCAGCCTATGATACTTGTAACATACACACAGGTACAAAAATACTACACATACTCTCCTAGTCGATAGTGGGACCAATAGCCATAATGGCAAAATTGTGCTTGTTTTCTTCATCGGACGAATCCATATAGAATTGGATCTTCTCTACTAACCGGGGGTCATTAATAATATGGGATGATTCCACCGACTCGCCCAAATCTATCGGGCCGTTTCTTCTTCCATCCAACTCGTATAAATGGTTGTCTTTGCCCTTTATAAAGGTAATGAAATGAAGGTTAATCAGAGCACATGCACTGGGGGCCTCGGTTTGACCTTCAACACCAAAGTTTTCATCTAACTTAATCGACGACTCTAGTTCCTCCACCACGGACGCAGTCTCGTTTACACTGAGGGCGGGGATTTTCGAGAGAATATTCCCCAATGTCAGGTTTTTAATGATTAAGTCTGGGGATAAGTTGGCGAGAATGTGTAAGAGAGCATACAACCCACAACCATTACCGATGGTTTGTTTAAACCAATTAATTGTATGGTTGAGCTCGTTGGTATACGTGAAATCGGGTCCATCATGGTGGCGGCGATACGACTCGTATTGCGACGTTAACGGAAATAGTAAGATCACGCCGTATATCGGTTGGGGCAAAAACGACAATAAAGCCGGATCAGAGAGTGAGTAAACGTCGTGGAACTGGAGGATGGGCGAGAGTCCCAACCTGTAGGCGAGTTTAGTAAAGATTTCCGGGTTTGATTCGAGGGGAATCACCAGTTTCGAGTCTGTCGAGGACATTGCGGGGTTACAAAGAGGGTATTTACAGCTAGGAAGGAGTATTCTGGTGTAGAGTAGATGGAAATTAACCAACAAAGGAAGCAAGGTGCGACATTACACTGGTGACAAAATCCTATCCAAAAGGTCACCAGGTTGAGTAAGATTAACCATAACGTATTTGGGATTCCATTCTAATAAACAAACTCCAGTGAGGTCATAATTGTCCCACCAAGCTGACATAACAATAGGATACCCCAATCCATCCATTTTGTCATTAACTGTGACCATAACTGTGACCATAACTATGTGTTTGGTCAATAAGTAAGCAGACCCTCGGTCGAGATGGAAGCGAACAAAAACTCGCCCATACAAATCCACTAAACGAGGAGAAATTAGGCGAAACGAGAAACACCCATCAGGAACGCCACTAAAACGAACAACGTCCAGTTTCAAAGGCGTCAATTTACAGTATAAGACTTCTTCCAACCCCCCCTTGCCTCTTTATTCATCATTTTTAAGTCCTTTGTGATTATTTCTTATTAAGTTAACTGTTACCCTCCCCCCTCTGTTGCTCCCCTCTCGCCTTTCCCGTGCCAAGGTCACTTCCTTTTTGAGCAATAAAAAAAAGAAAACTTTACTCCCAAATAATCTCATACAAGAAACTCCCTTCTGAAGAGACATACAGACAAGTTCTTGCATTATCCCTCTCACTGGTTCCAATGAAGACAGTATCATACTATGGTATAGTAGTTGCACTTGGCGGGAATGCAGTGGTTGTTGCATCATTATCTACGTTACTACATCGACACATTTACCCTGATGGAAATGGGAGTTTCTGTGTATCACGGGCAGTGAGTGACTTTGTTTCCGGAGCTATAGTTTACATCATCACCTACATTATCCACATTATCTACGAGATAACCACCATAAAACCGCGCTCGCTAGTCATTGGATCGTATTTCGATACCTTTGTCTACCCGATATTTGAAGAATGCATAAAGTGGGGCTATTTGTGGTTTATAACCACCAAGTATACACTCACTCCGGTTGATGTTTGTTTATGCTGGTTGGGGTATGCTGTGGCGAGCACGAGCATTATTTCCTACCATCCTGGGAATTACGAATCCCGTTACTTGCCGTTTTTGCGGTTATATTCGATCTGGCTTTATCAGGATATTCACAAGAACCACCCAAACAACCAGGCCGAACTCGACTATGTCTTGAATAACATCCTTGTGGACGACGAGAAACACCGCCACAAACGGTACTCGATATCCAGTGCCAACTCCGAGCAAACGTTGATTCCGGTTCCAAGAAAGAAACTATCAATGAAGAAACTTCCGTCTGTATTCAACCTCAAGCACCAATCAACGCCAATGACAAAGTCCCGGAGTTTAGACTCGATATCGGTGACCCCAAAAACCATCCCCAACTACAAATCGTGTTCGGACTTTCTTGATAAGCTATATTCTGTATCTCCAAGGAATACGTTTCACCTAAACACCGCTACTGCTATAGCTGCATTTGATGATTTTAGCGACGATTACGTGTCACCTGACTGCAGCACCAGCACCCAGTTACCGGAAATCTACGAGGACGTGTTTCATGAAGTGGTGGATGATGATCCTGAGAGTGAAGATGACAATATATCTGTTGGCACTCAGGATACACATTTCGGAGGTGGTGGTGGGGGCAATTTCAAGTATAAATTTCCCGGTGGCCCTAAACTAGAGTTTGGTGGTGGTGCTGGGTTTGATTACTCCCATGGTGACGACGACAACAACAAAGCCCAAACCACCTCTATGAACTCCAGGCGTTTGTTTTACTGGTTTTCCTGGTTATGTCCTCCATTGTTTCCAATTGGAGAGAGAATAGACCTGTCCATAGAATTCGGTGAACAGCGGTACCCACTATTGCGTGCACGTCTATCACAATATAACCTTATCGACCAGGACTCGCCTGGCCTGGACGAAGATCCGCTTGGTTCAGCAGTGACTACGCGCACAATTGACCGGTTTGTGAATTTCCAATACTATACCCTCTACAATTTCGACTGTAACGTTGGCCATCCCATATCTCCAGTTTCGGTGGACCCCGCCTTTAGACGGTTTGGAGAGTTGCTAAAGGATATAAGCGGATGGAGTATTTTGTTTGATGAGTTGAATCACTGGTTTTGGCAAATGATTACGTTTATTGTTGGAGGATATGTATTTTATGTGAATTCAGTACCAGGCAAATCGGCATGGCTACCTCTGGTGGCGGCCATGGGGTTGGTATTGATGGTGAAGTTGTTTAAGTGGAATTATTTGCATGGAGTGGGTAGCAGATTGGATTTTAGATTTGTGATTATTGCTGAAGTTGGAATTAATATCGAGCTCCTTCTTGCCTGTGTATTGGCTGGTGTTTGTATTGTATAGGAATTTATATGGTGGATAGTCTGTTAATGAAGATATGAGTTATGATTACTTTGTTGGTGATGTTGGTGTTCCTTCTGTTGATGTTACCATCTGTTACCTCTGTCGTCTCTGTTACCATCTATTACTATCTATCTCTATCTATCGCTATCTACTACTGTCTATCGCTCTCTACTACTATCTATCGCTATCTATCACCCTATAGTTTCTTCGGATCTAGAAATCGAGAGTCGAGAAACGTGGGATTGGTATAAGTAAACCCTTTAACATGAAGTATATCCTTACCCAATTCCGAACCAGACTGTGGAGTAAATGCCATATTAGTAAACTCATCGTCAAAGTTCTCCGCCAATATCGGATCGGTGATTATTGGCAATATAGGAGGCATGGTTTCGCTGGCTTCAACATTCTCCAACTCCTTCCAGTTGACGTTCCGGAAGAAATTGTGTTTCTTTACCTTATCAAACTCGTTATCAACGTCCCATCTCTTTGCTGGGTCCACCTGGAGTAACTTTTTCAACAAGTCCCGCACATCAGAACTGAGGTAGAACGGGAACTTTAGCGACTTTTTGCTATTGTTGATCTTATCGAGAATCTTCTTGGGGCTATTGCCGGTAAAAGGTGGTGATCCCGTCAATAGGTCGTAAGCTACACAGCCCAACGACCACCAATCCACAGAATAGTCATATTGTTCACCGCGCAATACTTCCGGCGCCATATACAACGCCGTCCCGGTCATGGAAAGAGTAGTATCGTCACTAGCCACTTTGGACAACCCAAAATCAGTCAACACCAAATTCCCCGACGAATTCAACATACAATTCTCCGGCTTCAAGTCGCGATAAATCACCTTCAAGTTACGGTGCAAGTACCGTAGAGCTAGCATCATTTGGGCTATGTAATAGCTGGCGTTCTTTTCAGTCATAAACCTCTCGAGCGCTAGATGGTGGAAAAGTTCACCGCCATCTAAATACTCCAATATGAGGTAGACTTTGTTATTATCCTGGAACGCATAGTACAATTTCACGATATTGGGGTGGTTCACCATTTCCAAAATCGTCTTTTCGTTAAGGGTACGCTGGTAGTTTGTTTGGTGGATCTCATTGGTATCCTCATTAATGATCAACGAAGCCTTTCGCAATTGTTTCTGGGCAAATAGCTTTCCTGTAGCGACTTCGCGTACAAGAAGAACCTTACCGTAGGATCCCTTGCCGAGGACCTTAATGGGTTCGAAATCAGAGAGCTTGGGTTTGAGGAAGGGAGTATTATTGATCACAAGACTCGAGGAGACGTAAGCGTCGGAAATCTTCACTTCATACGAGGAAGCTATAGATGACCTACGTCTATGGGACGTGAATGGGATCGCAAGCTCGCCCAGAGTAGAATTGGCCTCATCGGGGTAGTAACTTTGGGGGTTATACTCGTTGTTGTCTTCTCCTTCCGACGACTCATTATCTATTAATTTATAATTGAGGGTTAACTGGGGTTGGGCCGAGCTAGCCAGATGGTTTGCATCATCATAGCCATCCATGTTAAATATATCCGCCATGGTGGGTATGTAGGTACGTATACTTTGGAGGAGACCCGAGGAGACTGGAGGAGACCAAAGGATACCGGAGGAGACCAAAAGATACCGGAGGAGACCGGAGGAGACCTGAGGAGAGGGAGATTTACAAACTGGGTAAAGAACAGGGAACAGGTAAATGGAATGACAAGGGTCGAAACAACTTCCAGGCAGATATAGAATCGAATTTATTGACTTCCTTACATTAAATATAGCTGGGTAAGAAACATCACCAGCTTATTTAGGTGTATGGTTATATATATAATTTTTCCCTCACCACAATTGGCGATGGTTTGATTCGACTAACCAACGTGTGTGTAATTGTCAGGAGGGCACGACCATGGATTGTTTTTTTCCTGACAACGTTTTCGTGGTTTCTATTTTGGAGAGTATTGTTGGGGGTGGTAGTGGTGAGAGTGGCCAAGGGTGGGAACAAGAACGGGTGAGTGCGACAATGGGTGGGAACAACTGGTTAGTGGGAACAACCGGTTAGTGGGAACTATCGTAGAGTACCAAACTATTATCGTTAATGTCATTTATGCTTTGCAACTGTACTCTATACAAATATAACCTCCATAAAAAAAAGCACCTGTCCCAGGAGTACCAGGACAAAGATGGAATAGACCTTTAATAACGTGCTTCTATATATATTTTCTGTTTAACCTGAATGAAATCTAGTATCAATTCCTCGTTAAGCAGATTGGTATGGTCCAGGGCTGCTTTCTGGGGCGAAAGGGGCAACATCACGGGAGACAACTTTTTGTTCTTGAAACAGAGGGATAACATGGTGTTGGTGGAGCTGCGGATCATGCCCTTGGCTTTCAATTTATACAAAATCACTTTGGCCAACTCGGCGACATTTTGTAGTTTATCCTTCCTGAGCTTTAGGCTCATATGGTCCTCTTCTTTGTCCTGGTGGAAAACTGCAATCTTCACCTTCAAGGTGGGATCCTGGTTCAGAGGATTTAGGGGGTTGGTATTCTTGGCCGATCCGAGCACTCCACCTTTGCCTGGAGACGTGCCGGTGGGGGTATTGCTGCTGCCTACCATATCTTCATCGGTGGAGGAGGAGGAGGTGGTGGTGGCTGTGTCACACGAGTGCAATTCCAATCGATTGCACAAGTCTCTGTGCTGAGCTTCACAAGTATTGCCACAGCTCTGCGGTCGTGGGCTTAAGAGGACGCCGGAGACGAATTTATAGTAATGGTCTTGCGCGGGGTCAATGGGTGGCGCTTGCGGTCTTAATTTGGACCGGGGAGGTATCATCAAAGACGGCCCTGCACCGTCCGGTTCGAGATCAACGTTTTCCTTGGTTGGTATGACCAGCCCCTGACTGATGATCATTCCTGTGGCCCCGTTCCAACCAAATACAAGAGGCTCTTCTTATTTAGAGGGCTACCTTGCCGATTTTCCCGTAAATCAATAGTGTATCAGCAGGAATTGGCTTTGGCGAAGTAAACGGGGAAATCACTTTCCAATTATCATCGAAAAACCAACCCACTCGTACATTAACTCGTGTTTCAACTTCACAATAAACGCAAGGAGTCCGGAAACAATGTAACCAACGGGAAGCCTCAGAAAATACTTTGTATTGCTACAAAAATAACGGGCAGCCAAGACCTACTGCATATTTTGTGGAAGGAAGAGGAGGAGGGGGGGCTGGGAGACTCGGACCGTATACTAGGTTGTTGGCTACTGCTTGTCCCATCCAGTGATCAAGGTCTTTCCAAGGACAAGAAAAATAGCTTGGATGCATATATCTTTGAGGAGAGGGGGAGGTGGTGGTCTCCCATGCAACCCCGACAAGCATCAGGAGGTGTAGGTTGGGTTTTTTGCGTGAAGGCAGGCATTCTGGTAATTAATCTCTCCCATGGATCACAAATGGCCATATGTCCATTGTTTTTGCGTTCTTGTGTTTTTGGAAAAGGGAATATCTTTGTAAGTTGGTACACAAATCGGCATTCCCAGGGTGCGGGTCCATTGTCCGCGTGGCATCAATTTCATTTGGGTATTGTTTTCCTACTCGATTCCCGCCTTACTTTTGCGCGAAGGCAGTTCCATTCTTTGCCTGGTGTATGGTTCTCCAAAGATCGTATATTAAATGGGGGTCGTATATTCGCACAGGGCAAAGGCCCACAAGAACCGCAATCATGGTTTCACACATACCTGCAGTGCGGCTATATTTCCCATGCATGTCTAGTATACCGGCATTGCGCATCGCCTAAAAAATAAGACAATGGATAGTTACAAAATATATTCCCGAAGGTTACCGAAGAACATCCAAAAAATATCATACGTTAACCATATACTTACTTACAAATCGTTATATGTTACAAACAAAGCATCATCTTTCTATCTGTGTAGGCGCGCGGCTTATATTAAAAAAAAATAGCTGTCTCGGGCCAAAACGGTGTTTTCACGTATATCTGTGAAACAAGGACTCGCACATTCACTTGGCGGGCTTGTACATTCATTTCGCGGGCTTGTTTCATGGTATCAGTTGAGCACGTTGTGGTTAATGCTTGGCAAGTGTCGGGCCCGAGATTCACCTTTTCATTCACATAACCGGGCTTCGCATAATTGGCAGTCACGTTTGACTCCACCTAGTCGACTTCTTCTTTCTAGATGCGCTTGCAAGCGACTCTGTGTCCATTTCAAGCGATGTATCCTTTGTCTCTATGGACAAGGACGAGAACTTGTCGTTGTAATCGCCCTCTTTGCACTCCTGGTCTTCGTCGAGGCTATCGTTGGCATTGCCTGCATCCACACTATTGTCTGGTGAGTCGACACCGGAACTCCCTTGGGTATCTGGACGCAGCCGGCCTCTGTCATTCACGGTATCTTCTACAAGCTCGGGACAGTTTTCATACTTCTCAGGCTCTAGATCGCCGCTGCCGGATGAGGAACTTTCATACCCATCAATTAGGGAGGAATAGCTCTCCAAGCTGCTCACGCTGGCGGTGTTGCCAACCACCTCTTTCGAGTCGTACTGATTGATGTACGTCGAGTACTTGGAGTTTATCGACGGATTTGGGTGTCGGGTTACGACATTAAAACTGCTTCTGGGGTTGGACACTGGTGGTAGCGGCTTTGTGGCCGAGTAGGTGATTGTGGAGTACTTGAAAAACTTCTCAATCTCGATAGACCCCGGATCCAAGGCGTTGATTATACTCTTCACGCTCACGATCTCCAGGGGCTGGGCCACAAGCATCTTGCCGTTGCAGATGAAGTTGTGGACCTGGGAGGATTTCTGGATGTCGGGGTCGCACTCGAGCAACCGGGCAAAGTAGCTTTCCAAGTCATCCCTGAGTTTCCGCAAATCAAATATCGACTTCTGGGAGGACCGTGTGTTTTGTAGATTGGGAACATACGATAGTGGCGGGGGTAGTTTGGGTAGATGGCGACTGCTGGGGTGCTCGAGCAAGTCAATGTGCAATTGGTAGAAATCGTGGTAGGTTTTCCCTGTATACACAGTGCCAAAGTCCGACATCAACACTTTCAAACTATGCCAGATCTTCCTGTCGAGGTTCTGGAACGAGTACTCTATATTGCTTTGGAGCGGGAAAATTGCGCACGCTGGTTCTTGCAACCTGGTGGCTAAACACTCCGCCGCAGGATCTTGGCCGTTGGGCATGGCGTCATCGTTGATTTCGTTTAACCACTGGAGCGTGATTGGCTTTAGCGAATCGTTAATGGCGATATCCACGAACGATGCCGGCACCAATCCCTTGTGGCTTTCTTCTCCAATCAGCTGTACCTTTAGCCATCCGTTTCCCGGTCTCTCTATAAGAACCAAATAATCGCGAGGACGTATAGACAACTCGTTCTCGTTAGTAGCCTGAAACTTGTACTTGGCTATCAAAATCGGCAGCAGAGTCTCCACTTCCAGGGTATTTATGCAGTCGGTTTTGGAGCAGTTTTGGTACGACCCTCTGAACGGGACATTCTTTGGCGACTTGGGGGAATGATCCAACGGCCCGAGGATGGTGACGTCCTTCAAATTCCGCCTCGACCGGTACAGTTTGGACTTGAATAAACTGTGCAACATGGGGTAAATACTTCAGTTGTGCGACTCTGGTATCTAAACGGTATAGAGGACCCTAAACTTGGAAAAAAACAGAACAATAGTGATGGGGTTCTTTGCTGTTGTTTGGACCTAAAATAATGGCACCACAAACAGGGATGGGGGAATTTCTTTATGGCTTTGGCAAAGTTCTTTATGGCTTTGGTGAGGTTCTTTTCTTGGCTTTTTATGTATATAAGAAAAGACAACAAAAATAACGACTTGGGTTTACTGTTTCTTGGTGTCTGCAGTTATATGTTTTGTGCTTAAATTATCGGACTCGCCTGGATCTGTGTTTTGTTGACATGCACACCAGAAAGTTGGAGTCGAAGTTCCTTTATAAGCAGCAAAGAAAAGTATAATGGGCTTCGTATATGTTTGTTATTTTTTTTTATATATATATATATTTTTTCTGTTTGGCGATTTGCCCCAGCCGAGAAAATTGCACTCGGCTTTGTGGTTTTGTTCTAACGCGAAAACTAGTTCGGTTCTATTGTCTCCCCGCTTCGGTAAATATCGCACCCAAGCAAAATGAATACAGACTGTTGCGGTTGGCAAAGCTTATCTGATACCGTAATAGGTGAATGGATAGATATGTTATCCTATTATGGAGATAGTTAATATTAGGGAGCGTGAAAAGGATAACCTTGGGGCGTGGGAAGGGGATGGGAATAGTCTTTTATATTCTGTTCTGGTTTGTTTACATTCTCCTGTGAATTTACTGACGCAACTACAACTCCGGAAATGGAGATAAGGTTAGTGCGATAAAGAAAAATCAACAATGGGAAATGAGTTAGAGTTATGAGATTCGGGCCATGGAATGTCAATTTCTTGATGGATTCCCCAGGATTCGAGAGTTCTATCGTGGTACTTGCTTGGGAACCGGGAACGGGGAACTCTCTAGTACTGTGGCACAATTGGCTTGTTACATGACAGTGCAGTAGAAAAATCCCTCACCTCTGCTCATTACAGCATCCTGTTTTTGATAGATGGACAGCACGCCATATTGACATTTGTCGCCGTGCACGGGTTACCATTTTTGAGTTATAGGTAAACAGAGATCACAACAGTTCCAGACTTTCCGGGTCTCGTCTTCGTGGGTTAGTATATCTAAGAATGACCTTTTGGGATGTTTACAGCTAAATTCTTGGGATAATGAATTCAACTGTGGCATCACCCCCTCCAAACATAGGTCCTACAAAGTGTTATCGATTTTAGTGAGAATTAAGAGCCGAGGTTATTCATTTATTTTTTCTTTCTTTCTTTCATTCCTTTTTTTTTTTCTTCGTCTATCGATTAGCCTCGCCTTCTATGTGAAATTAGGTTAGAAAATATTATTTTTCGGGTTGGTTTCTTTATCAATCGGGAACCAAAAAATGGACAACTAGCCACCTGGTATAGCTCCGAGTGAAACATGGGAAACTATAAGATGAGACTCCGGTGACCAGAGCGGTTGCTCCGCACGTGTCCTTCTGCAATATGGTGTGGCGATGGGAGGAAGAGATCCCTGGTTCGGTGACTGCGTGGAGGTGTTGTTCATTTGCAGGGGCACACCAGCCAGAGTGTTTCTATGCTGACGTCAGCCAAGGAAGCCAGTTGAGAGGTGCAACTGTGTGCATTATGGACGGGCGAGTTTGGCTGGGGCGAGTTTGGCTGGGGCGGGGGTATTTAGATAATACCAATCACGCTTGAAGGGGGGCTTTTATTATTGGTGTGCAACGCGAACTGTAGGAGAGGAAACACAATAGGGAAGGCCTAGAACACAGTTGAGATGGTTTGTTATTTTGCAAACTACAAGTGGAATTGCCACACCATCACAAGACGTGCCATCACTAGTACTGTCCACGCGGCAGAGTATCCAAGAAAATAATACACCAACCGTTGGTCACCAGCTACTGATTACTGGTATTGCCTATGGTGAGAAAAGGGGATTTGGTAATGATTACCATCTACCAATAGGATTCGTGCATATTCAAGTGTCCACAACAGGAAAAACGCCACTCTCAACCACTTCCTTGTTAAAAAAAGTGGTCTTCACATTGAGTGGGTCCCCCCATTGGTTAGATATAAAGAGATGCACTAAATTGAACTAGCACAGGGAGAACCACGTCGGGTCTTCACAAGGTGAAATCGTCACATGCACGCGCCTTGTTTCTTGAAACAGAGTTTAGACTAGCACACTTCTTATAGTCGCTGGTGCGGCTCGGTTCCTGGTCACAACAACTAGAACTAGCTACAAACATGTGCCCATCACGCGAACCAACTTGCCGTCAAAGATAGAAGCAAGCTGGATTTTGTAAAATGATGGACTTTTCTCAGTTCTTAATCTCCTTCCGGCCATTTGTGCTTGACTAAATAGATGTACCTTAGTGTTGCTGGTATTCCGGAAGTGAAAATATGTATTGAAGAAAAGAAAAGTACAAATGGTGGACATATTGTCCAAGCAAGAAAAACTTTTTTTTTATATCCATCGCTCTCATCGCCCCAAGCAACAATCGACATTTTTTCTTCTGGTTGGCTGTACCCATCTAGAACGATTCATTTTTTTTATTTTTTTGCTGCTGCTCCTGCTGTTGTTGCTTCAGTAGTGGGAAAGTGGGTGTGAGATGGTATTGTTTGGTACGTCTTATGCTAGTATGTTGTAATATCATCTCTGACGTCAGACCTGCAGTGTATAGTATTTGGCTTTGTAAAAGATGGGTTTCTTGTGCTTCCTCTTTAGGTTCAATTGATTTCTTTTTTTTTTTTGGGGGGGGGTTTCTTGGTTTGCTTAGCTAATTTTTGCTGGTGTCATGCCAAGTTAGCCTGCAGCGCACAGTTTGGTGGTCCCAAAGGTGCATATTCATTGCAATCCAGTGGGTATGGGTTGATTGCGTGACTGGGGGGAGGGAAGTTTATAGTACAGATAGGAGAAATTGGCAGCCCGACAAATACGAATAATGCAAGGACAACACCGGATAGCCAGGGCCCTTGGGCTAACAAAAAATCCCACCGTGGAAACTCGTTTACTCTCCAAACCATGGCAAAATATACACTTGTGTCTTGAGCCATGGTGTCCATCCAAGTGGAAGCAGTGCGATCAAATCAGAGCCATGGCGGGTACATAATGACCAAAACCTGAGTTAAATGGAGTTACTTTTTTCACGGGGAAGTTCCTGGGGAGATCCGTGCACAGATCCACCCACCTCGACTATAGCGTGCGGGCTTCCGTGCCCAGTAATGACCATTCACATTCTATTTTCTTAACCGTATCCTCGCGGGTTCTTAATGTTGCCGCCCACAGCCCAGGCTGGCCCAGGCTGGCCCAGACGCGGCACTGCCGCGATTAATTCATGCTGCCCGCGTGACCAGCACCAAAGCCCGGTGTAATCCGCTCCTCCACATCCAATTGATATGAGGGAGATTGTGTGGATTCGAAATTGGCATGGGCTGCGGCCCGCTGGCTGGCTGCGGAAGTTTGGAATGTTTACGAGAAATAGACTGATCCAACACTACCCCATTCGTAATTAAAAACCTAAACACGAACGTTTCGGATTTTGACCGTAACCAACATTACCAATGCTACATGCCCTTCCGCCCAACTGCACATATCCACCAGCACACACACACACGCACACGCCATTGAAACGGGGTTATTTTCTCCCAGAAACAGAACACCTCAGTGCTACTTTTCCTAAGCCACCCCGGTACAGTATCGAGGTGCGCCATTGCTCTGAAAATAAAATAAAAAATACCCACCCCCTCTCTCTCTCTCGCTTCAAGTGAAGGTGCTTCAGCTTTGGCCCAGATATTGTTCAACGACATTAATTAACTTATCGGGTATTCCTGCCCAGAAAAAAAAAACTTCCACAAAGGCCCCTCTCCTATGTTGGAGGAAACCATTGAAAGCGATTGAGCAGGGCTTGGTGCAGGGCTTGGTGCATGACTTGGTGCAGTTGCAGAGACACGGCCACCGATTAAGGTTTGTTGAAGAACTGTTTTTACACTCTTAGCAGTTTTTGTTGGACCATTTCCCCAATGTTAGGCACACCTGCGGGAAACCTCTTAATTGGGGAAAGGGTGGGTGACAAACCATCACATTGACCCACTTGGCAGGTGCAGCGTTAAAAAAAACGGAGCCCCACCCATTATTGTAGATAAAATCTGACTTTGTTAGTACTTGATTGTTAAGCAGGGCCAGCGCCATTATAATATTCTTGCGCTTGTGTGCAATCGGCTCTGGGTCATGTGGTCCCCTGTTCCATTGTAAGCGAATTTTTTTGTTGTTGTTGTTGTTGTTGTTGCTCTTACCTAATGTGCCTTACAATTGTTCCAGATCTAGACCTATATCTTAAATTACTCATCTACAAGATAATGGACTACCCTGATGGCCATGTGTTCACATGCGCCGCCAGCCATCTTCATGTTAACGCAGGATGCTGTTTCCTACGGTATTGACAACGCCCACTTCTCTACGTAGGTTTTGCAGAGAATAAGAAAAAAAAATAAAAAAAAAAAAAAGAAAGCAGAGAAAAATGAAGAAGAAAAAAAGAGAGAAAAATGAAGAAACAAAATGTATACGCTGGCGGGTTAAAAAAGGGCTCCTTTCCAGAAGGCTGCAGAAACGGTAAAGCTGTTCATGAGAAGCCCAGCCTCTTGCAAACACACAAAATAGGAGCAAGCCATACAACAATGATGGGAAAACGCATCTACGCCCTTGGAGGCGGATCCGCGGGAAAAAGAAAGAAAAAAATAAAAAGGAGACAGAGAGAGAGATAGAGATTCTACCTTTTGTCGTCCCGAGCACCATAACCTGGGGACATATGGTTTCTCAGTAAGGTTATTATTGGAATCGCCATTAGCTCCAAATGCGTCACTTCATTGCACAGGGTTGCTTTAGTTCTTGTTGCTTCCTTTTTTTTATTTTTACAGATTCACAACTACTGCAGGTAAACTTAAAACAAAACCCTCGCAAGTTCGCACGATTTGTGTTGGTGGAAACTTGGCCAATGGCTTCGTCTGGGCTTTATACAGAATAGCTTATTGCAGATACCCCAATGCAGCATGTTACACAAAACCTCGGTTGGGCCATAGTTTCTTTTCTTTTTCTTTTTATTTATTTTACCTTTGTGCAAATTATACTTTGTTCGAAGTATCCCAAAAATGAAGCATTAAAGCTTGGGTTCCCCTCAAACTTAGTGGTTGTTCAATATCCGCTCTTTGTCGTTCGTTTATCGTCGAGCTATTGTGGAACAAGAGGATTTAAAACAACTACCGAGAAAAGAATTACAAAACTGGAGATAAAGGAAAAAAAATAATAATACAAAAAGAAAGGCCCAATGTATTAGCTACAAAACGAGGTGGTATAGTGTGCAAAACCGGTAAAAATAAAAATCTCTATGAACAATGTTGGTGATTTTTTTTTTTTAATATACGTTCTTTTTTTTTATTTTTACATAAAAAAAAAGAAACCAGGCACAAATCATAAAAAATATCTATTATTTTTTTCGGCGTTATTAAACTAGTGTTTGTCTGGGTTTTAATCTCTCTCTAGGCTCGTACATATGCGGAAGTTTATCCGAATTACTATGCTCAAGGACACAAAGTGGCTCTATATTGTTGTAACATGATTACAATGGAGATACCTCATCGAACAAATGAAGACTGTTATGGTTTGGCATCGTCTGATTTCGCAGGAACAACTAACCAGCAAGCCCTCGTCCAACTTTCCCATCGACGGGAATCCTGTAGGCGGTGTTTGGTAGTCATGGTCTTGAGGGCCTTTTTTTTTTTCCTTGGTGCTCTGGTTTTGTCCATCTTTGCAATTACACTTCCTACATGATAAAAAGCATATAGGGAATCTTTTCTTTTTCTTTGGGGAGGCTATCAGTTAACCACTTTAGGGCATAGGACATTTCCAGTTTCTATTATTAATTTAAGTTATACTTTCTAGCAGGTGTGAACAAAAGGTTGTTTCCGGCACATATCGACCAACTTTTCCGCAATAGAGCTCAATTCCTAGGTTTTTACCCACTCTCCACCAGACAACGCAAAAGTCACCAGATAGGAAACTATATTAAAGCCATAATTCCTTGTCAAGTTGCCAGAAAAAACACCCACCTCTCCTGCCCTTCCTAAACCACCCTCCAATCGTGAATTTAGTTTTATGAATTATTCGAATACCTTGCTTTAACTGACTTTGATAGGTCTCTGTTCGATTTCAATCTAGTTATCATCGAGTCCTCCCCCCCACCCTTCTCCGCCACAAACCTTGCGCCTCGAACACTGCTAACCCATTCATTCGTTATAAATTGAAGGAACATCCACTAATTCCTCGGTCACCCAACACGGTTTTGCACTAACGAGATTTACCTTCAACGCTATACCCCACCACCCCTCATAAATTGTTTTATTACCAAACTTGCCTGGTTCAGAAGCTGGTCCATACGTGATACCCTCTGAAGATTCCCTAGTTTCAGATTTTTGTTTAATTCCCGGAACGTTTTACCCTTCCACCTTTGTACAAGAGCACCAATTCACTTCAATCCTAGGCAATGATGGTTACACCAGAAACTTTACACCATATGTCGCCCCCTGGGACGGAGGAGACGATTGTCATAAACTCGTCGCTTATGACTCCTTCCTCGCCAAGACTTGACCAAGACCCCACTTTTGGCACTAACCCCGTAGCCAGTGGTTACGACCAAAACTACCCGCTCCAGAACCCGTTCGTCCCTCCTGCAGTTCCGGCTCTGGCAAGTTTGCAGAAGACAAATTCGGCTAGTCAGTGGTTTAATGGGGACCAGGTTCCCTCGCAGTTTCAATTGCTGCAACCCCTGCAACTGCTACAACTGCAACTGCTGCAACAACAACAACAACAGCAGCAGCAGCTTCAGCCCAGCGGTGCGTCTGATGTTGACTACTATATGGAGGCTTCTGGGGTTGGATACACCGCTCAGAACCCATCCCGTTTTAGCTCTGTCTTTTCCAACCCCCAGGCCAGTATCTCGTTAAACTCTTTACCAGTGTATGAGAACCAAAACTCCTTTTTGTCGCAGGCCAAGGATATCTACCGCCTCAATATGGAATCCACTCCGGACTTGCTCAACTACTCCCTCAATGGCAGCGACCAGCAGCCGGAGTTGTTCCACAACATATCCGAGTTGAGCAATGGCTCCCTCGACTCTATTCCTGACTTTGCCAACTCCACCTCGGTCCTGAATTTCGACGGCAACAACTTTAATTACCAGATTCAGGACTACCTCTCCTACGGGCAGGATTTCCCCAGCCCCAACTTTAGCGATTCGTTAACTCCCACGTACTCAGAGTCAAGTTCGATGCAGTTTAGCGGATCGCCAATATCGGACGACTCGTTTATAGCCCCCACCACGTCTATACGGTCGTCCCCGTACCAAGCCCATGGGAAGATTGTTAAAATGCCATCTAAACTACGGCTAAACAGTGCAACTACAAAAAAGCCCCGGTCGATAGGAAACTTCAACGCAAACCTATATACGGTGAGCAGCGACTCGACCCTTGTCTATCTGAAGTTCAAAAACGACGCCCTGCAGAGTCACCTCCAGCCTCCTGTGCCTCCCTTCTGTGGGTCGCCCACACCCAACTCTCTGGGGGGGGAACGACAACTCCCAACCATGCGGGTTTTCCGCCACAATTCCGAAGGAAACAAGTCATTCTATAGTCCCACCGAGTCTGTGCTGGGAAAGTTTGACGGACCTGCGCATAAGGGTGAGATTTCCGACTCCAACTCATCGGCAGGGGAGACTGATGGCACCGCTCCTGTGAAGAAAAAGTACACTAGGAGACGCCTCCTTCCTAGATCCAAGACTGGCTGTTGGATCTGCCGTATCAAGCATTTGAAGTGTGACGAAACCAAACCCATCTGTGCCAGTTGCTTCAAGTTTGGCATTGCGTGTGACTACAACCCAGTCAAGCCCGACTATGTTACCGACAAGATTTTAAGAAAGCAAAAATTGATAGAGATTTCTACTGCCGGTAGAAGACATCCTGGCATGCGTGGCTCCAAGAGAAAGAAGAAGTGAAAGGGGGGGGTTTGTGTTAATATCTGTAGTTAGATCTTTGTAGCTTTGAATCCGTTTGTAGACTTTCCTTTCTGTAGTTGTTCAATTTTATTCATAACCAAAAGCTTGCAAGTGTGCTAAGAGGGGATCATAACAAGGTTTGTGTGACAATACCAAGCCCAGCAGGGGCGCCGCCAGGAAAAGCTTGTTTGTTGTATAGTCACCACCAGTGGGCCTGTAAGCTTATCCTTTTAAGGTTACAGGGATTTCTTTTCACCAAGCAAGGTTATATTCGGTTTGCCAGTCTACATACACCTAAATAACAATCCATCCACTACTCCCACTCACTCACCGACAACTTCTTCTTCAATATCGTTTCCGTATTGCCACTTAGCACCACAGTGGCACCGCCCTCTAGTGCCTCCAGTAAATCACGTTTATAGTCCACCAAGGTCACTGAATCACCAGTAAACCCTACCCAGGGCCCATCCAAGGGGTCAATCAAGTACGGGTAGGTGTAGTCAGTAAACTGCTCTCTTTCTTCATCGATGGTTGACCTCCGGCGGCGTAATTCTCGGTCATGGGAGACAAACGGGCTGTCAAGCAAGTACGACGACTCATCCATCGACTCTGGGTCCGGAGTGGCCAAGGGCGTCGAGGTGGCAACAACAAGGTCGTGGCCACTGGAGTCGCTACTGGACAGCCGGTCATCCTCCAATACCTTGTCAAGGTCATCGGGGTTTAGCACCGCCCGCAACGCAATAAAGGTATTTAACGGCACATAGTACTTCTCGAAATTCCAGCTGATAACCAACGTAACTAAGATTAACGGTGTGCACATGATGGAAAGGAGGATGGCGCTTTCCAACGCCAAGGTGCCGCACATAAACAACTGGAAAATGACCAACCCCAACATCACCCTCCGGAATATCATCGGCCACACCTTCCCGGTGGAATGGGGTGGGTGGACAAAGTTGTAAATTAGCTGATACTTGTACACCAATAGCCCCATACAGAAATAAACCAACCCACAGGTGACAATCTTTGTCGACACCACTGAATAGATCAAGATGATCATAAATATAAGAATATGCTGGGGTAGGTGGATACCAAAGTCAAATATCTGCGGGGTGTAGTAGTAGGTACGGTAGTCCCTTGGAGTCCGAAGGAAGATGTTCTTGAGGAGGAATAGTTTCCCAAGAATATTCAAAATGAAAAAGTCGCTAACCTGGAGCAACTTCACCGGGAACATGGTTAGTCCTTGTAACAAAATCAAGTCAACGTAGAATAACGCCATTCTCTTCAACGACATCGCCAACTGGACGGCAATCTTGGTGGTGTCGCTAATGTAGGAAATGTAGTCCCAGAAAGTCCCTGCTGCCACGTAGATCAAAAATAAATTGAAAAAGATGAAAAAGAAGTTCTTCAGGAGGGTTGACAACTCCACGTCGCTATTGGACGAGTAGCCCTGGAACTGCGACAAAAACCGGTAGAAGTACGGGAACAGGACATTTAAAAGAGTGAATAACAATGGTGGCAAAATACCAGTCACAAACGTGGTGAGCCACTTGGACTGGCCAATGAAATGGCCCAACGCCGGCCAGAATTTGGTGATGGTTTTCAAATCAAGCAACGACGTCAACGGAACCACTAGGAAAATGATAAACCCATAGCTTAGCACAATCAATAACGTGATCATATATGACTTGAGTAGCTTTTCGTAGTATGTCAATTTAAAGTTCTCCCAAATGATATCCTTGGGGGCCGGGGCCAAGTTTACAATCAATTTGTACACCCGGGGGTCCAATACCGTTTGTGCTGCCATCTGCGCCGATGCTACCGAGTCCATAGTGATAAACGCTGAGGGTACGTGTTTAAAGTCCTGGTACTGACGCACGTCGATCGTGGAGGAATTGCTATCGAATTTATTCTGGATGACGCGAATGTCGTTGTCGAGGCCCACTAGTTCCTGGGCATACTCAGCAATCAATTCCGGAGGTGGCGCATTAGCCCGGGCAAGGTTCCGGTTAAGGTTAACCGATGGAGTTCTCTGTCGGGTAAAGATGTCAATATCCAACTGGTACTGTGAAGCATAGAGGTACTCCAATTTCGCCACCACCTCCTTTCTTCGAGCATACAACTTCTCGAGGGGGGACCAGTTGTAGATGAGTTTGACATCCATAACTTTGCCAATCCCCAAGTCCTCAATGAACTTTTTAAGTCGGTGGGTGTTTAAGAGCTTCTTGGGGATTCCATCTAGTCTGATGGTTCTGTCGGTTATTGAGTTTTGCGACGCCAAGTACTTTTGTCTGGTTTTCAACACCGTCTTGGTAAAGTCGTACGAGTAATAGTACACCACCGCAGAAAAGATATACGTGAACACGGGGTACACCCAGAGAAAGCGGGGGAAATCTTCATTGAAGTCTGGTGGTGCACTGGGGGTTTTGGTGGGGATAAAATACCCCCATAGCAGCACACTATCTTTATCGTAACTTCCCGTGAAGTAGTACCGCATGGGACTTAAGATGCAGATAGCCATAACCGCCAACATCAGGAAGATCTTGATGCCCATTTTGAAAAAGTTGAGGAAGACGTAGGAGTCCAACCCGGAGTGGGTGAGCACTTCTTCGTCGGATATGCCGTAGATGACCCGGATCCAGCCAAATAGACTATTGGGTAGCGGTTTTAGGGACACGGCTGAATGTCGTCTGAGAGTACGCACTGCGTATATATGGGGCCAGCGGTATCGCAAGATACAAAACAATAGGAACAAAAGTATCCCGGTGATGGTGCATATAATTAGCTGGGTTGTGAATACTCGTTGGGGGCCGACTGACGATATGGGATCGGGATCGCCATCGCCGATTTGGTTTTGCTGGGGTAGTAGGAGCCGGTACCAGTGTATGTTGTATGTCGACATGTCCGGGTTAAAGTGTATAGATGGGGTGTATAGAATGGTTTATAGAATGGTTTAAGGAATGGTGTACAATTGTGGATGGCGTACAATTATGTTTACGAGTAAAGTTTGTGGATCCTTTCTGTGTTACAACTTCCAAATAACAAGGAAATGGCGATACTCAAACTGTTCTTGTGTAGTTGTTGATAATTACACCAAAGATACTCCCTGGCTTTTCCTGAAAACAGCACTGGGAAGTATATCCCCCCTACCTTATTCGTCATGAGTATGTAGTGGACTTTTTTTTTTTTTGTACAGTTAGTTGGCAGTGTCGCAGGATGTCTCGACACGCAAACAGAGCCTGAGAAAAAGACCACCGAAACAGCCTGGCCAAAATACAATACAAATTACTATTGTTAAAAACCGCAGAAAAACAAAAAGAAAAAAAATAAACAAAATCATACGCGCGTCTATCCGTCTCCCAAGTAACCCGCCATGGTAAATGCGAGGAATCTGTGCATTGACGGGATAGTTTTTGGAGCATGATAATTGAGATAAACTAAACCAGAAACTTTAACAGGTGGGAACGTTTCCAAAGAGTACACAACTCTATTCTCTATACCAAGAAACGTCTATGCCGTCACCACACCACCAAATAACTTGTTCCCATCCTGGATTTAACTTTTGAATCTCTTCTATGTGTGTGAGTGGGGATGGAGAGTCACATGAATGTAGTCACATGACTCTGGCGTGACGAAAAAAAAAAGAGCCCCTGTTGGGTGCTATAGAGATCAAACGCATTTTTTCTAAGACACCCGAAAAACACGAGCGACGAAAATTTTCATGTTTCTTCGACGGGTTCGGCCATAGAGGGCTGAAAAAAAAAAATTGACTTGGGTGAACAAAGAAGTCAGGCAAAAAACGAATACTACACATTCATAACCTATCCAGTTAATATCCACTCAGGTTAACTTATCCTAGAAGAAGTCCAGGATATAGAGCTATAGCGGCGCAACGGTGAAACAGAATAGTAGGGTAGGATAAAAAAAAGTATCAACATCAATAACCATTTCAACAAAACCAATATCGTATACTCTAAAATCAGCTAGTACCGATAAGTTCCAATAATCAAACAATCAATCTATTTCCGGTTCTTGTTATACACGTTCGACGGTTTCTTTTTCTTTTTGATTATTTATTCCCCCAAAAATCGTTGCTGGTTTTATTATAAAGACGTTTATTGGTGTATTTTGCAAAGTCCATTTCCCCCCGACTTGCAAGGTAAGTTAAGTGTTAACCAACCACTAGTCCAAAAACAAAAAAAAAGGCTGGGTGCCGGGTATTTTATTTCTTGGTGTGGGAAGGTGATAGACATTTTTATTGTGGTTTATTTATTTTTAGTGGGCCCTTGTTCATCCAGGTATGAGTGATACTTATATTGTTGTGCATATAGTCACGACATGTGATGACACGACGACATATGTCACCAAGGACTCTACCGAGCTTATTGAGTTTGCGTGGGCAGCTGTAGATGCCGAGACCCTCGAACAAACCCACCAGCAGTCCATTTTTGTGCGTCCGGTAAATACCCCCATTACGGCGTATTGTACCCAACTATACAACATCACCTGGGAACACGTGAGAAACGCCGGGACGTTCAAAGACGCGATTGCCAGGTTTGATGCCTATATGCAAGAGAATATCATTTCCGCGGGTAAGGAGTTCTCGTTGGTTACGTTGGACACCAGCAAGTTGAGGGTGCAGTTGCCACGTGAAGCGAGAGATAAAGGTGTGGTGTTACCGCCGTTCTTGCAGCATCCCCGGGTGTTTGATTTGCGCAGTGAATACACCAAGTGGCAAACAAGCCACCCAGAGGCATTGTCCTACACGGCGTCTTCCTTGTCCAACATGATTACGGCGTTGGAGGTGGAGGTGGAGACGTTGGACGACTATGCCAACTATCCGGCTTCATCAGGATCGACGCCTCCACCGTCCCATCCAGGAGACGTGGTTGCGCCAGATTCTCAGCATGCCCAGCAGTCCTTGTCGCCGGCCCCGGGCGATGGCCAAACGAAATCTAAAGCCACGGTCGATTTGTACACCCGGCTAACTACCCAGTTGATCAAAAAGTCGGTCCCCGTGAAGGACCACCCATCGGTGTTCACCCGGCCCTACGACTCGGCCCAGGACGTGAGGGTGTTTTTATCGGAGAGATCAAAGATCCTCTACCTCTCCAATTTGCCCAACGACACCACCCAGTCGGAATTGGAGTCTTGGTTTACCCAGTACGGTGGGAGGCCGGTGGCGTTTTGGACGTTGAAAAATATGGACGAGGGCAAAAACCAAAACTCGCCCCGGAGGGGAATCTCGGGCTTTGCCGTGTTCTCGTCCCACGAAGAAGCCACCGAGTCGTTGTCCATGAATGGGAGAGCTCTTAATGACCGTGCCGTGGAAGTTCAGCCGTCCTCAACCAGAGTGATTGATAAGGCCAACGATTTGTTGACTCCATTCCCCCCCTCGAAGAACAGACCCCGGCCAGGAGACTGGACGTGTCCTTCCTGTGGGTTTTCGAATTTCCAAAGAAGAACGCAGTGCTTTAGGTGCTCGTTCCCGGCCTCCAGTGCGGTTGCCATCCAAGAGTCGATATACTCCACCAATCCCAACTCCGGGGTGGTTAGCAACTCCGGTAACAATGTAAATCGCCGTGCTAATAATGGCCAGGCCACTCATCCGGGAACTCCTGGGGCTACCAGTGACAAGGGCGGCACAAATCATTCAGACGCCAACGCTAGTTCTGCTCCTTCCTCAAGTACCATGTTACACCAGGGCAACTATAATGGGTACCAAGATAATCAGCACCTGAACTATGGACACCTGGGCAGCCACCAAAACACCGGTAACTACCATGTCAATGGTGGCAACAACGCCAACTCGGGGTCGCACTCCACTAATAATGGTGGTCACGGAAATGGATCGAGGTCCCATTACAACAATAGCGTTCCATTCCGGGCCGGGGATTGGAAGTGTGAACTCTGCATGTACCATAACTTTGCCAAGAATTTGTGTTGCTTGAAGTGTGGGACGGCAAAGCCGATAATGAATGGCAGCACCCACCAGAACAACCCTATACATTCGGTGAATTCTACGGCGGCAGCCATCGCGGCTGCTACTGCTAGTGGCCAACCCTTGAATTTGTCCAACGGCGGGTTTATGGGGTTGCAGCAGCCGCAACCGCGCCATACGATTCTGTATAACCAGTCTATGGTTACCAACCAGCAGAAGCAGCAGCAACAGCAGCAGCAGCTGTTGCTGCTGCAACTGCAACTACGACTGCAACAACAACTGCAGCGCCCCTCTGATCGTACAAACTCGCTTGGATCAACTGGTCACCACGCTATGCAAAAGTCTCATCAGTTCCATTACAACAGCGGCGGGTCGGTGCGGTCCAGCGGGAATGGTACTCCTCAACCCAGCCAAATAATCCCACCGCAGATGATGATTTATCAACAACAAGCTGGTGGCCAGCAATCAACCGTAAACCGTGCCGGCCAACAGCAGAAGTTTGCCCCATCGGTGAATAACTCTCCTGGCTTGTATCCTACGTTTTCTAATCCGCAAGGGATCACTACTAGCGGATACGGCCAACAACCCCCCGCCAGATTGGTGCAGCAGGATGACTCGAACGTTTCTGGTGCATCTCAACTGGGATATGGGGCATTGAACAATCAAATGAACTCCTTGAGTTTGAATCATTGAATGGGCGATACTTGGGCATTGCGTTTTTTTCACTTTGTTTCATTGGCACCGCATAATTCATTTTCCGGTTATGTTTGTTTTATTTTTGGTGTCTGTGTTTGTCTTTTGTTAATTATGGATGTGGTTTGTCTCGGGTGGTTTGTCTCGGGTGGTTTGTCTCGGGTGGTTTGTTTGGAGGGTGTACGGGTTATTAAAAATTGAATGCTGGACCAGGAGGTGCCTGGCATATTGACAAGGCGAAGCGGGGAGGTGGGGGGGTGGGTGTTTTTATTTTAACAATATATATAGTACGTTACTTTGTTTACGTTTAGTGTTTGTTTTTATTTGTATATATAGTGTATCAGCTTTTAATTGACGTCAGATGGTGGGTTTATTACTATGGCAATTATGGGACATGTGTGTGTGTTTTTTTATGAGGAATTTTGCAATCTTTCCCCCAAATAAATACCCATCACCCAAACAACCAATTTATACTGTAACTGAACCAGAAAAGGTTGTTTTTACCCACCCTATAAGCACACCAGTCCGTAATACTTACCCATGGACTTGCCAGTCATACTCCAGTAATGTGGACAGGTTCACCTTTGAGATGGTTTCTTGATAGCCATTCCTGTATGCAGCAATGCCTGGAGAAGTGCATTTTTTTTTCCTGCGTCATCAAAAGACACATCAACAAAAAATAAGGGAGACACCCCCCCACCAGCAGTACTCACTGAAGAAAAGTATCCACCCACCATCCATTGCCAGCATGTCCGCCAACAAGTACTCGGTTATTTTGCCCACATACAATGAAAGAAAGAACCTTCCTATTTTGGTGTACTTGTTGAACAAAACATTTACATCGGAAAAGTTGGACTGGGAAGTGATTATTGTCGATGATAACTCGCCGGACGGGACCCAGGAAATTGCCAAAACGTTAATTGACATTTATGGGTCGGAGCATATCCAGTTGAGACCAAGACTGGGTAAATTAGGATTGGGCACTGCCTATGTGCATGGGTTAAAGTCGGTCACTGGGAATTTTGTGATTATAATGGATGCGGACTTTTCCCACCATCCAGAAGCGATCCCGGAATTTATTGCCAAACAAAAGAGCCAGAATTATGACATTGTAACTGGTACACGGTATGCAGGTAATGGCGGGGTTTATGGCTGGGATTTTAAGAGAAAGTTGATCTCCAGAGGTGCCAATTTCCTAGCCACCGTAGTTTTAAGACCCCATGTGTCCGATTTGACGGGTTCATTCAGACTTTACAAGACTGACGTGTTGAAAAAAATCATCGAGGTGACGCAGTCCAAGGGGTACGTGTTCCAGATGGAGATGATGGTGAGAGCACGGGCATTAAAGTTTACGGTTGGCGAAGTGCCAATCAGCTTTGTCGACAGATTGTATGGTGAATCCAAGTTAGGAGGAGACGAAATTGTCCAATATGCCAAAGGTGTATGGACGTTGTTTACCAGTGTTTAGTGTGTGTATGTGTTTTTTTTGTTTGTTTGCTGTATACAAAAAATTGTATGTACTTTTATTCTATTTTGTATGTTACTCAATCATCAGTAGATGATTCGCATCTTCACGGCAAAACTCAGCACCACCAACCAACCCACCAACCCCCTGTAAAAAAAATACAATGGAAAACATATAAGCACCAGCCGTGTCTTCACACACACCCTCCCCCTCCAAAAGTTCATATGATGGAGGAAAGAGAAAAAAAAAAAACTGGGCAAAAATACATACATCCACTGTTGCCAAATCCCTTGTCTGATTTTTGTATGGGTTGGCCATGGCTAAGGATACATTCTTAAGGAAAGTACTAGGAGATGAGTGTGTAGACCGGCTCCGGTCAACGAAAGTGCTTTTGGTTGGTGCTGGAGGTATTGGGTGCGAGTTGCTTAAAGATTTGGTATTGTCGGGGTATGGGGAAATCCATATTGTTGATCTCGATACCGTCACCTTATCCAATCTCAACCGCCAGTTTCTCTTTCGAAAAGACGACATTGACAAGTCCAAGTCGTTCACTGTCGCCAAGGTGGCACAGGCGTTCAACTATTTGGGAGCAAAGCTTGTGCCGTCGCATGGCAACATTATGGACACGGCCCAGTTCCCTATAAGTTGGTGGGGACAGTTTAGTTGTATATATAATGCGTTGGACAACTTGGAAGCTCGCCGACATGTAAACAAAATAGCGTTGTTCTTAAAGAAACCGCTTATGGAGAGTGGAACGACGGGCTACGAAGGACAGGTGCAACCTATATACCCCGAGTATAGTGAATGCTTTGACTGTCAAGCCAAAGTCACCCCCAAGATCTTCCCCGTGTGCACCATTCGCTCCACTCCATCGCAGCCGGTGCACTGCATCACCTGGGCCAAGGAGTTTCTCTTTCGCCAGTTGTTTGATGAGGTTGATCACGAGTCAAGCATGACCAACCCGGAAAGCGACGATGCCCAGGAGGTGGAAAACTTGAACCAGGAAGCCAACGAACTCCTCGACTTGCGTTTTTTGCTATTGCTGTCGACCAAGAAACAGTTTGCCGGGGAACTCGTGGCGAAAATCTTTAAAGTGGACATTGAGCGGCTCTTGAGGATAGACTCGTTGTGGAAATCGCGAGCTCGGCCTGTTCCACTTGACGTTGACAAGTATAGCCATGATTTGCAGGCTTTGTTGGCCAACCGCGAAAGCGAGAGCATTTTGAATACCGACACCAAAGTGTGGACGGTATTGGAGAATATCTACGTGCTCTACAAGTCGTCGCATGCGTTGCAGCAGCGGCTCCAGTCAGGCCAGGAGCAGTCCATTTCCTTCGACAAGGATGACGAGGATACGCTAAACTTTGTGGTTGCGGCGGCCAACTTGCGTTCGTCCATCTTTTCCATAGAGGTGAAGTCCAAGTTTGATAGCAAGGAGATTGCCGGGAATATCATCCCTGCCATCGCCACCACCAATGCGATAATCTCGGGATTTTCGTGTTTGGCGGGCACCCGGTACTTCCAGGTAGCCCCGAGCTTGGATTCGGCCGACTTTGCCGATATATACCGTGAGTCATCGACGGTTTTCGTCAGCATCAAGCCGAACAAGTACATCACGGCGGCGGGGTTGGTTTCTCCGAGCGAGACGTGTCCTAGCGATGCGTTTGTGTCGCGAGGATTGTTGACGGTATCCGCGGAGGACTTTTCGACGCTCACGCTAGCGTGGTTGGTGGAGCTGCTACAGGAAAAGTATGGCTATTCCCGCGATGCGATTTCCATCCAGGTGGGGAAGTCCAGGTTGGTGTATGATGTCGATTTTGATGAACACTTGCTGGCAAAGTTGGTCGACGTGCCTGGGTTCCGCGACGGCGAGATTCTCCTAGTTCAGGACGACGATGACCAATTGGAGAATCTCGAGCTTTATTTGAGCGTGAAGGGCACCGCTACGCAGTTTCCCGAGAATAAGTTACGGGCTAAAAAGGCGGTTAACCCCGGCGAGGAGGAGGAGGCAGAGAATGGAGACGGCTTACATCCACGCATCGATGGGCATACAGACAATGGAGAGACAATTGTTATTGCCGATGAAGAGCCAGAGGAGAACGGCGACCTTGACGTAATAGAGATAGAAGAGCCCCTTACAAAGAGGAGGAGAATTGTGTAATATATAAGTGCAGTCCTATTAGTATGACCGCGTGTAGTTTTAACCTATTCTAGCTAGAATAACCATATTTCCTACCTATACCTAAAAGACATGTAGTATTGTGTCTACTAATATTATACACCATTTGTTACCTGTCATCGTCTACTAGGCACAAGCTTTTTTTTTTTTTTTTTTTTTCTCTCCCTCTTGTCGCATCGTTGGTGTTTGGTGTGTGGCAATTTCACAATTTGTACACCGAAACTTCTCCTGTTGATTCTTTTCCTTCGTCACCTACTCCTTTCTGTTCACTTACTCCTTTATAGGGTGATTACTTCTTTTTGTAGGTGTTTTTCTTTATTTTCTTTCTTCCCAGTGTTGATACCCAACTTCAATTGATTGACTATATATCCAAAAAATAAAAATAAAAATAAGACAATGTCCTGGCAAGCGTACACTGATAACTTGGTAGCCACCGGTAAGATCGACCAGGCTGCTTTATACTCCAAAGCAGGCGACTCTTTGTGGGCTCAGACTGGTTCGTTCCAATTACAGGCCAGCGAAATCACTGAGCTTGCCAAGGGGTTTGATGACCCATCGGGTTTACAGGCACACGGATTGCATGCATTAGGGGTCAAGTACTTTTTGTTGAGGGCTGATGATAGATCGATTTATGGGAAACAGGAGGAGCAAGGGCTCGTTGCCGTGAGATCCAAACAGGCAATTTTGGTTGCCCATTACCCAGCAGGGGTCCAAGCAGGAGAGGCTACTACTGTGGTTGAAAAGTTGGCCGACTACTTAATCAGCGTTGGCTACTAGATGGGATGGAATAGATATATGCCTTTGGCTTTTTCCCCAAGCCCCTCTGCCTACAAGGATTCAACGCGGGAGGTCTTTTTTTTGGCAAAGATAAACCACACTTCTATATACAAGTATATATATTTCTTTCTCTCGTTCTGGTTATAATAAATGTATATTTCTCCGATTTCGGTGCTGGTCCCCCCCCCCCGGGAGCAGATGTTGATATGGAGGGGGACCATGCAACTGCTGAACGGTTTTGTTTTGATCCAAGTGCATCGTCTACCAGAAAGGGGTACAATGGTGTGGGTTTCTGCTGGTTGTTCTCCCTTATAGGTGTAGTTCTATGCAGATGGGGTATAATATACATAAGAGATGCAGAGAAATAAAGAGTGTATATATTTATGGAGAAGCCTTTGATCAGATGTATAGACACAGACTCTTTTGGTGAATTACTTGATTAACCAGATTTAGCTATACTAAAAAATGGGCCACTTTTCGATCGTAAAGGACTCGTTGGAATAATAGTCCCCTCCCCGCCCCCCTAAACCAACGAAAGCCGCCCGTGCATACTGGCATTGCCCATTGCAACCAAAGGAAGGAAGAGTAAAGTAAAACACAAACTAAAAAATCTTAATGAAAAAGGAGAAGAAGCCCCAAAAAGAAAAAAGAAAAAAGAAAAAAAAGGAAAAATTACTCCAGTTCATCCCACTTGATCATCTATAGATCCTATAATAAGTATACATCTCCGATCCATATGAACTGTAGGAAAAGAGAATAACCATCAGTAAACCTCCTCACACCAACCCCTCCCACCTTCCACATTCACATAGACCATATTCAAATCACATCCAAATATCTATTAAATATGAAACTGCATTCATCCAAGGCTATCCTTCTCGTTGCACCTGCGTTATACATTGGCAGTGAATATATTGTAATGAGATTTTCCAAAACGGCACCTAAACAGTTAGGTGGTACATTGGAGTCGCCAACGGCAGCATACTTTAATGCCTCGCATAACCACCATTCATACCCATCCTGCTGGGTCCAGGACCAGTTTTTGCGGGACCATTCCATGAGCAAATGAAGCTGGAGTATGGTTTCACGAATAGTCTCCATTCGGCGATGACACTATAGCTGGTCTAAGTCTAAGATGTCGCCAAAGTTTTTGTTTTTTTGTTTTTTTGTTTTTTTTGCATTATCAGGTATCTCCGATATCGGGGGGATACATCGGGGGGATACACTGGGGGATATATCCAGGACAGTTCCCAGGACAGTTCCCAGGACAGTTCCCAGGACAGTTCCCAGCTCGCCTCCAAGGACATCTCCGAGACCATTTCCAACATCGCATTATATCCCACGCCATGGCGCTGGACTAGTACACAAGTATTCAGATCAACACCCCAGCGACCGCAGACGCTGTTTTCGTCACCATTTGCATTATCAGTATTTGTTTTTATCTTTTCTATTCCACCAAGTTCTTCTGCATTACTGGTTTCATTCACCAATTGGTTTTCTATGTTTAGCATATATCATTGTTTCATATATCATTTTCTATATATCATTGTAGTCTCACACATCACAGCACACCCCAACTAACCATCCCTCTCTAACCATATTGAATAATCACGTGACTACTTTCCCTGCCCCCCCTCCCAAAAAAAACCCCATCACTCCCTTTGCGTGCGGAATGTTTGGTTTTCTGGATTTTTTCATTGGTTGAAAATTCAGGCCATTTTTTTATTTTTTTTTTTTCTTGGTGTTTTCTCGCCTTGTCGTTCCAGTGGTTTTCTATACCACTTCTATTATATAACCAGTATTGGCTTCCTTTCAAAGTAGGTTTAAACCCAGAGATCTCATAGTTATAACCGGTCCAGGATGTATACTAGCAGAGTTAGAGCGTCAGCCGTCCGTTCTATAAACAAATCTTTCAGGAGATTCAATTCTTCACACCACCATCCTGAACCAGAATCCAAACCCATTGAGATAACCTTTACGAAAATCTTTGGGGTTGCTGCTGCTGCTGGAGCCTTCTTGGTGTACAAGAACAAGGATAAGACCGACGACACCATTTTCAACCACAAATTATTCGACCAGGTGTCCAGCGGAGAACGGGAGAATATGAGATACGAAAATTACCTGAATAGATACAAGACCGCCTTTATCAAGGAGTTTGGCAGAGACAAGGGTGGGATAGGACAGAGACAATATAGAAAGTATGCTGATTCCAGTGTTATCCAAAGCGATTTAATTCCTGCCCATTCGCCGTGGGGACCTCAGTTTGGTGTTGGCATTAAGTTAGACCAAGTGGGGCCAAGAAGAGAAAGAGTTCGTCGTTTTGCGCCTCTTGCTTCCGAAACCACCGGGTCTGACGCTTAATGAGACCGGTTCCATAGTGAAGTATGTAGGGCGATGAACACGGGATTTCCGGGTCATTTGAAGATGTGCTTTTTTTTATAACTTTGCATCGAAAGTTATTCTGGCAAGTGGATGGTGAATGCAGGGACCTTTTCCAGGCGGTGGAGTGTGCAAGGAAGTGGAATTTTCCAGGAGGTGGATAAGCTTGCAAGAGATTAGAGGAGTTTTCCAGGAATTAGAGTCTTCACCTTAATGCGGTAGTGTGATTGAAGACTGACTAAATATCTTTAGTTACTAGCAGAAGGCGTGCCGCATAATCCAGAGCAATATTTCTATTCATATTTTTGTATTCTGTTCTATTTATTATTTTAGTTGACAATTTCGTTTATGACAAAGTGCAAGTGTCACCATGGCAGTGTAAGAGTCTCAATGAAAGTATAAGAGTCTTCTGGTTAATAGACACTCTATTTGCTGATGTCCGGTGTGATATTCCTGGCACCGTAAGCATAACTGCGACGAGTATAACCAATGGATACGCTGTACGATGGTTTCAGTCCCCTCCCCTCCCAGAACCACAGTTTTGTCACTATGTTGCTTGGGAAATAGCCCGGTTATGAGTCAATGGATGAGCTGGAAACCCCGTTCTTGCCAAAGGACAACCCCGGTGATTGTATCTAAGAAAGTGGTCACCCACTAATGTAATGACCAGGTGTCCCCTACTACACCAATAGAGTTTGTTCCACTGGAGTCAGGTTTCTTTTTTTTGCACCCAAGTGGAGTTTATGGCGAATACATCGAGGAGTGCTTGACAAGTTTATGTATCCAGTCTCGAGATATTAGTGTTGGATTGTCCTTTACAAGTAGGACATGACAACCAGAGATGTAATGGCCCATTGTAATCAAAGAAATACATGCAACCAGTATCCCTATACTACAAGCTAAATACAATTTAAAACCCAACGCAATACCCCACCACACCGATTCCACCATTTGACAAAACCATTTCCCCATACTTCCCACACAGCCCTACACATCTTTTATTAAACCACCATATTCTACTCTCCGCATTAAGCGACATGCTCTCTTAGGAACTGCATACCCGACCCGCTCGTCGTCTCTTCTCCCCTTTCCCAGCAATTTTTTTCTTGCCCCCCCTACAAATACAAATGCCCCACAGTTTCTTCAAGGCTCCTCCCTTGGTGGAAAAAAAAAGAATGCCCTCCCACTACGAACTTAACCAGCATCCCTATTCCTCATGTTCAGAGTACAACTTAGACACCCCATTAGAGCATTTTCAACTACACTTCGTGCCATGTCTAACGAATACAACGTCATTGTCTACGACTTCCCCAATGCCGATAGGTCAAAGGTTAGACCCCAACATGTTGCTGCCATTCCTGGCAATGTGCCCAACCCAATCAGGGCTGCTGGGGCCATTTATCAGGACGAAGCTAAGACGAAGTTTGCCGGTAGTGCTTTCCATTTGGTGGCCAACTCTCGCGAGGAGATAATTGAGTTTTTAAAGAAAGATATCTACTACAAGGAAGGGATTTGGGACATTAACAATGTGGTTATCCATCCTATTGGTGTTGCTGTTCGCTTGCCAAAGAAAATGGACAATGTTGATGCGGAGTTATACAAAATTTAGAGGTGTCGATAGTTTATATTTATGTTTATATTGTTAAATATGGTTTAAAAAACGTGGCTTCCACCAGCATACTTAGCTTATTACTTCACCAGCGCACTTCCACCAGCACACTTACACATCTAATCCCGAACTAGACTCAACAAGGCTAACAAAAATTCATATTGAACTAAAAAAAAAAAACGCTCAACGCTAACAAAGTATAAAGAACTGTAAGCGGAAAGTTAAACACCTATAAACGAAATACGCCATTTCTCTCTTCTTCTCCCTCACAGCGCCTTTAACTGTATAAATCATCTTCCTCCTCTACACTGCCGAACGCAGCCCCAGAACCAGCACCAGCACCAGACCCATCGTTATTGGCAGTTCCATCAGCCTCTCCACCTTCAGTAAATCTAAAGTTGGTAAACTGACCTCTAGAAGCCTGTAGTTGTTGCGCGTAAGCATCATAACGACGCAATTCTGCATCGGAAACCGATCTTTTGGCCGTCTTCATCGCTTCTTCAAAGTGCGATCTGGTGATATAAGGAACCGGGTCTTCTTCTTCCTCCTCCTCCTCCTTCATATCAACATCCTCACCTTTAACACCAGCTTTTTCCTCCTTCAACTTGGTTATTTTCACTTGGGCCTCAATGGAGTCCTTGATAGCAAACTTGGCCGATCTCTGCACGATATACGACAAATCGGCCCCGGAGAATCCGTGGGTGATTTTGGCGATTTCGTTCAAGTCCAATCCCGGCTCTAATGGCGTGTTTCTCAACTGCGCTTGTAAAATCGACAATCTGGCTGGTTCATCGGGTAATGGCACGTAAATCAACTGGTCCAATCTCCCGGGTCTCAACAAAGCCGGATCGATCTGATCTGGTCTATTGGTGGCACCAATAACAAACACATTCTTCTTGGCGTTCATCCCATCCATTTCCGTCAACAACTGATTAACCACACGATCACTAGCACCACCAGCATCACCGTGGGAACCTCCACGGGCCTTAGCAATGGAATCCAACTCATCCAAAAACACCACACATGGCGCAGCAGCACGTGCCTTATCGAAAATGTCCCGGATGTTGGATTCCGACTCTCCATACCACATACTCAACAATTCCGGACCCTTGACGGAAATAAAATTGGCCGACACCTCGGTAGCCACCGCTTTCGCCAAAAGCGTCTTCCCGGTACCAGGAGGACCAAAGAACAACACCCCCTTGGTGGGCGCCAAGCCAAACTTCTGGTACTGGTCCGGGTGTAAAACCGGGTACTCCACCGTCTCCTTCAACTCGTTCTTGATGTTGTCCAACCCTCCAATATCGTCCCACGTGACATTCACGTTTTCCACCACCGTTTCACGTAAAGCCGAAGGGTTGGAGTTGCCGAGGGCAAACCGGAAGTTATCATTGGTAACTCCAAGCGAGTTCAACACCTCGGCATCGATGCTCTCTTCCTCCAAGTCGATGAGATCCATCTTCTCTCTGATTTGCTGCATAGCAGCCTCGGAACACAACGACGCGATATCGGCCCCGACAAACCCGTGGGTCTCGGCGGCTATGGCCTCCAAATCGACATTGTCAGCCAACTTCATGTTTTTGGTATGGATGCGTAAAATCTCCAACCGACCTTCAGCGTCCGGAACTCCAATATCAACCTCACGGTCGAATCTACCGAATCTTCTCAACGCAGTATCAATGGAGTTGGGTCTATTGGTGGCAGCAATAACCACCACGTTGGATCTCGCCTTCATCCCATCCATAAGCGTCAACAACTGCGACACAACTCTCCGTTCAACCTCCCCATTGGTCTTGTCTCTCTTAGGGGCAATGGAGTCGATCTCGTCGATAAAAATGATCGCCGGGGCGTTCTTTTCCGCCTCCTCAAACGCCTTTCTCAAGTTGGATTCCGACTCACCAGCCATCTTCGACATGATTTCCGGACCGTTGATCAAAAAGAAGAACGCCCCGGTTTCATTGGCCACCGCCCTTGCCATGATCGTCTTACCGGTACCGGGAGGTCCATACATCAAGATTCCCCGGGGTGGCTTGATCCCAATGGACTTAAACAACTGTGGATGTCTCAACGGTAACTCCACCAACTCTCTGATCTGGGCTAATTGCTTCTTACAGCCGCCAATGTCGTCATAACCCACTTCGTTCAAGTTGTTCTCCTCGTCCTCACGGTTGATTGGTTCACCCTCGCAATGGATCACGGTATCCTGAGCGACAATGGCAATCTCCTCGGGGTCGACTTCAACAACCTTGAACTCAACTTGTCTCATACCACCCCTCACGGTGAACAAGTCACCCTTTCTTACCGGTCTGTATGCTTCAACAAAGTATGGCTTCAAGTAAAGGTCAAAAAGAGACCCAGTAAGACCTTCAACCGTGTCGGCAATAGGTAACACCGAGATTCTATTGGCGTATTTAATGTCGGGGCACGGATGGATGGATACAATGTCTCCCAACCTCACTCTCAAGTTGTTACGTACACACCGGTTGATTCTGGCAATCCCATCCTCCATATCGTCATCAGCAAGAACAATCAACACAGTATCCTTTCTCTTCTTACCCTTGACCAACACAGTATCACCTCTAAACAATTGCAATAATTCCATCGTGTTGGAGCTCATGGTGATAACTGAATTGTCGTCATTGGTGGCGTCGTCAACCACAAGAGCATTGTCCTTCTTTTTCCTTCTCAAAATCGCAGTGGCAGTGGCATCATCCACGGCGGCGGCTCCAGAGGCGTCGTAGTGGATCTTTTTCTCTTTATCTTCTTCTCCGGTCATAGTAATTGGTGGTTTGGTGGTGTACTGCAAAGCCTTAGACTAGCTGAAAGAAAGAGAGTGTATAAGGTTTGGGTTTGTTCGCCCCGAAATCGTTGGTGGAAAAAAAAAATGGTGGAAATCTGTGGAGGGCAAAAACTGGCTTTTTGGATGAAAGGGAAGGGCAAGAGGTGGAAGAGAGAAGGGAAAAGAAGGAAAGAGAAGACAAAAGAATAGGAGGGAATAGAAGAAGAAAAAGGGGGGGATACAAGTGTATATAATGGTATGGAACAAATTACAGTCAATTACCTCCTTAATTCATCTATATGGACAGCCTTTATCGTACCTCTTTATTACTAACACAGCCAAAGAAGTGGATGTGAAAAATGTGGCAAAATGTCGCGAATGTCGTGAGTGTGGGAAATGTCGTGAATATGGCAAAATGTCGAACAATACGGAAAATGTCGAACAATACGGAAAATGTCGAACAATATGGAAAAAATGTCTCCTGACCGCTTTTAAGGTGGACGTTGCGACATTTGGTTGTTGTTCGTTTGGTGGTTGTTTGTTTTTGCCACCGAAGAAAAACAAAAATAATTGGTAAACCATCACGTGATGATATATTGGTAGCGCGTATACACGGGGATTGACTCTGTTGCTCCAGTTGGGCGTCCTCCCTTGGTTGCTTGGGTGCCCCCCTCCAGCACACTCGTTTGTAACGTAGAAAGATCCTGTGGTGGGTTGCAACGGAAACCCTCCCCTGTCTCATCATCTGTTGCACTCCCCTCCGCCACTTCCCCCGCACACAATGTCACATAACGCTGCTTGTATCTTTTGTAAAATCATCAAGGGCGAGATCCCTTCGTTCAAGTTGCTCGAAACCAAGTTCTCCTATGCTTTCTTAGACATTGAGCCCACTGCCCGCGGGCATCTTTTGGTTATTCCCAAGTACCACGGGGCGAAATTACACAATATCCCCGATGAGTACTTGGCCGATGTATTGCCCGTGGTGAAGAAATTGGCTACGGCATTGCAGTTGGATACTAACGACGGGTTGTCTGGTGATGGTTATAACCTTTTGCAGAACAATGGTGCCATTGCGCACCAAGTAGTTGACCACGCTCACTTTCATTTGATTCCGAAGAGGGACGCTGAGAGTGGGTTGCTTGTGGAGTGGCCAGCCAAAAAGGGAGATTTCGAAGCTTTGGGTAAGTTGCAAAAGGAATTGGTGGCGCGCTTAGATGTGGCTGACAAGTTGTAGTGGGACAAGTTTGTATTACATTAGGTATTAAGTTTGTATGTAAATAGCCCATACGTATTTCCATACTATCAACTAGTGCTAAATTACCCCCTCCTCCCCCCGCTACAAGATCCCCCCAACCAAACCACCAAGGTACCCAAATACATAACTGGTGAAAAACGTCAATGTAGTAGCCCCAAACGGGAAGTAACTCACCAAGTAATACAACACCGCCAATATCTCAATAATACTCGCCAATATAGTCATAATTGTACTTTTGATAACCACAGCTGAATACAACGTCAACAAGATTGAACTAAAAAATACCCCCGTAAACACAAACCGCTCTCGCGACAACAAGTGTCGGATGTAGCTGTTGGGCCCTTGCAACACCCCGAACGAAACTACAAATAATACCGACCCGCCCGTCCAGAGCAAGGCAAACTTCTTGGGCCGTAATGCCAATATTGGCAACATGAAAAAACAGAGAAAGAAACACAACACAGACCCAGCTAGACAACAACTAAAGCCAATAATTTTTTCTAGTCGTGATAACCGGAACCACGACGGCTCGTCGGCGCCGGCGGATCCAGCCCCGCTGGCTCGGTTTCCGAGATCCTGAACTGATGTAGGCAACTTGCTATATAAATCATTGGCTCCAGACCTGACATAGTCGCTCCAATCCGAAAGAACAGGACGCAGAGTCCCTGCCGACCGTTCACTCCAGTTTCGGAACAGCTGTCGAAATACATTTTCTGTATCTGTAGACATAATTCCCCTGTAACACTAAATATTATATATAACCAATAAATGTATTACTTTCTACCGCTATCCCTACCTCTTTCTATACTGCTATCCACCTGATTGTCGTGCCACCCATCTCCAACTTTACCCGACTATATGCCGGATCCGTGTTTCCAAGCCAGCAAAGTGACCGTTCCAGTCCCAGCAAGGAAACCTCCCCCCCCAAAAAAAAAAAAGAAAAAAGAAAAAAGAAAAAGGAAAAGGAAAATACACTAAAAAGAATGCCCCCCCCCACTTACACTTGTCTCGGCTAGCATCACTAACTATATCATCTCCAACAGTAGATACCATCCATAAATTGACGTTTAAGACTGTGTGCACGATATATACGCTGTAATATTATAATTTGCCCCTATAAAAAGACTATCTTGCCATAGTTATTATCTGGAAATAACCCATTAGATACTTACTTTTGTTTGTGTAGTTGGGGGATTTATTATTAATTGCTCTGCCCTCTCTTCCCCCAAATATCGCAAAAGAGACATTGATTAACCACCCCCAAATATCCCGAAACAAACATTGAACAACCCCCCCTCCCAAAGATCAGTAATAGCTCCATGGACGATTATATTAAGGATAGTCCTAGTGGTTATGCCAGTAGTGTAGCCACTACGTCGGAACCCCCCTATAAATACAACCCCCCAGCTAATCCCGGAACTAATACCACCAACTTTGACTCTCCATACGATACTCCCAGTGCAGACCCATCCCAACAAGAACCAAAACCGTACCATTATGGCTATGAAAACAACCTCGAAACCGGAACCACCACCAGCTTAAGCTCCCGAACCAACCAGAACGACTTTTCGTTAAATATCAACTACGCCGGTTACGGAAACACCACCGGCACCAATAATGGCGGCACCGGCATCGGCACCGGCGGTGATAGCACCAATAACAATTCCGCTTATAACTCCACCACCCATCTTGCCGGCGGTGACTACTTAAGTCCCACGGCATTTTCTTATACCAGCACTACCAACTACGCGGGTTCGAACCCCGAGTCGTTCACTAATGAACCATTCTTGGATGACATGGATAACGTATCTTTTCTGCAGGGCGTATTGGCGCCGCAGCTAAACACCAAACCGCTTCCGTCGGGCTCGTCTCCGAAACCAATAGCGTCGCCGCTGATGAACCAGTTTGTCACCACAATGAGTCCTTCGGCTAACCTTGACGAAATCATTTCTCCAGGCAACCAGTACGATAGTACGAGTTCGTTTCTTAGTCCGCAGTACTTTTCTCCACCGCCAGCACGTGGGAGCTATAACCCGCTCAATTCTATTGCTGAAAACCCCATGGCGTCGTCGTATGCCGATACCGGAGACGAAGATAACGTTAATGCGTTCAGTCCGGATCTCTCGCCACGGCGAGAAAGCATCAGCGTGGCAGTTCCGTATATGCCGGATTTGCAGTCGGGAGCGTACCTTTCGCCACATTATAACTCGGCGTACGCGTCACCCAACTATGACTCGTACTTACAGTCGCCAAACCCTCCTGCGGTGTCCGCCATGCAGTACGGCACCCGAACTGGGGCCAATGGTGCCATCGCCAGCTTGAGCACCTCTATACCGCAGTTGAAGTCGGAATGGAGCGCCCTTTCACCGCCAGTGTCGGCAACCATGAGCACTTCTGTTCCCAGTTCGTCCACTGCCGAAAGTGGCCCGGCCATATCGCGAGAGTCGGTGCCAACCAAGCAACTATCAAAAGATGAGAAGATGAGAAGACGACGTGAGTTCCATAACGCTGTGGAAAGAAGACGACGCGATTTGATTAAAGAAAGAATAAAGGAGTTGGGGGTGATTGTACCTCCATCGTTGCTCAATCCTCAATTATGTGCCGTCCAGACCATGCAGAGGAAAAGCACGATGAATCCCGCGGTGTTGAGTGACTTGATTGCGTCCATCAAGGTTAAAGAGACTAAGCCGAATAAATCAACCATCTTGAATAAAAGTGTTGACTATATCAAGCACTTGAACCGGGTTTTGGAACAGCAGAGTATTGCTCGGGAAGCATTGGAAAGCCAGATCCGGGCCCTAGAAAATGAACTTGGAAAACCCACCACCTCTGGTGGGGGCAGTGGTGCAGTCAACCGGGCTGCATATGAACAGTATTCGAGCTATACTGGAGATACCTACTCCAGCCAGGTCCAGAACCAGTATACTAGAGAGGACGCAGGTACTGATTTCTTGAATACGAATGATATCGCATATAACCCGGAAGAATTCTTTGCCGACATAACTATCAATGCTAACGAAAATTCATAGAAAAGAATATAGCGATCGCTACACCGGTAAGAGTGGGGTATAGAATTTTGTTTGTGTGTGGGGGGTCTTGACACAGGGTGCTTTTTAAAAAAGGACATTACGACTTTGGTGGTATGGTTTTTACATTCTTGATTGTTTGGGTGTGTGTGCTTGCGCTTTTTGCTTATGGTTTTATTTCTTGTTGTTCCTTTATATCTGTTTTTCTTCAATACTTGTCGAATATATCTGTAACATTCTGTATGTAATACAAGCAACCTATATACTTATATTTATTTTTCTTTTTTTGGTTATCATAATGTAACTAAATGTCGAAGATGGGGTGGGGGGTAGTAGTCTAACGGATTGAGTGTTCCAAGAAGTCCTTGAAGCTGGTAAGGATATCTTCGTCACTCTCGTCATTGTCGATTTTAGTGGTCAAGAAGTTATCCAAACTCTTGTGCACTGTTTCTTCGTCGTGGGTGTCAAATGTAGTAGTTACCAAGTGGAACTTTTGGTCTGGTTCTGTCACAGACGGTTCAGGTGCTGCATTCTGAACCGGTTCCTGGCTCGGGGTGTCTTTGCGAACTGGCTTTTTGGTCCTAAAGAGCTTTCTCAAGAATAAATGACGTCTTTTCTCAAAAGAACTAACTGAAGCTGGTCTATCGGGAGAACGAATGAATGGGATATGGCCCTGGTTGGCGATGTCGTCCGGGTTGTCTGTGGGCACGGAGGAGTCATTTCCCAACGTGCACGATTTGCTTTCTTGCACTGGTCCTACCCTTTCGAGACTTGAGTTCCGCGACATCACCCGGAAGGCCGACCCTACATAAGATGAGTCTTTCAATGAGCTCATGGCCGAGGTTATCTTATGTAGGTTTCCTCCAGGGCTAGTTGGGAGTGATGATTGGGGCGCTGCTGGAGATGCCGGAGCTGCTGCTGGAGATGCCGGAGCTGCTGCTGGAGATGCTGGAGCTGCTGCTGGAGATGCTGATTGTGGTTGTGGTACTGAGGGAAGTGGCAGACACGGAGGGATCGACTCGTGCGTGGTTTTCCGGCCAACCATCACCATACTCGATGTATCAGAAGACAATACCGGGCTCTGGCGACCTGACGAGCTGAAAGAAGTTCTGGTGCTAGGCAAAGGACTGGTGCTTCGGTTAGCATGGGGCTTGGCAAACATTCGCTTGAGTAAAGTATTAGTAGTAGAACCCCGTTGGCCTGGCTTTCTCTTCGCGTATGTTCTTTTCTGGCCTATATCGTCGTAACTACCGGTGTCATCTGAGTTTGTTATGCTATCGGCGGGTGCAATGGGTTCCGTGGGGTAGAAACTGTTTTTTGCAATCGTATGTTTCCATGGAGTCTGCATCGACTTGGCACGACCCACCAATAATTCGTCCTCGAGGTCTGCACGGTGGGCTGGTAACAACTCTAGGGAACTACAGCGGATGCCGTTATTGGGTTCATCTTCCTGGATTAGATTCAAGGTATCCACTGAGAAAGACCCGTGTCTAGGAGGGAGTTCGAGCAAATCTAGAGAATTGGATTTGGGAACCACAGTGTAGCTTACCGTGGGTGAAGGCAAGTCAGTTGTCACATTGTCAGCAGCGGGGGCATCTATAGTTTGTTCAAACAAAGGCGATTTCGCATGGCCTGGGTCTGGTGAGGTGACGTCTGTGAGTTCAATTGTTGGAGTATCTTTGGTCAATCCTTTCCTATTCTTTGGTGGTATAGATAAAGATTCGATACCCAAGGGAATACTTTCCAGGGGCAATGCTGAATGAGGAGGGAGCGGTGTGGATGAGGGGCTATCCTTGCTTTCCAGCTCAATGGGGACGCTAGGTTCCTGAGCGGAGTGTCTCTTCTCGAGCTTGGTGTTTTCCTCGTCGACGGTGCTTGGCTTTGATTGGGTAGTTTGTACTGGCAGGTCTTGTTCGGGGGTGCTTTCGTCACTACTCTTGTGTAGTGGCATTTCTTCTGCAATAGGAGGGGAGGCGTGGTGTTCATGCTTGTACTCCTCTGGCTCCTCCAGCATTAGTGATGGCAACGACACTGCACTTGATTTCTCGCCGGTAGATTCAAGATCGTACTTGTCTATCTCTGATAACATAGCCTTGAAACTGGGCGACAAGTGACTTTCGGTTCCAGCACCAGCCGAATTAGCTTCATCCTCTTTCACAGAGCTCGTATCGGTTATAGTTTTTGCAGGTGGTGGTGTATGCTTATCTCTGGTGTCAGCTTGATGTGGTACCTTTGGGGGACTAGTATCACACGAGTTCAGCTCATGATGGGAATTCTGTTGCAATGCAGGATCGAGGGTAGGGCAATTCTCTGCGGAGGAATTACCCTTCTGGAGATCCGTAGTTTCCTGCCGTGGGAGATTAACAGGCTCTGCAGTGGGGGTTGGAGACTTGTCGTCTTCGGGTGCTTTCTGGTTTGGTTCGAGTGCTTTCTGGTTTGTCCCGGGTGCCTCTTGGTCTTCTCCAAGTGTCTTCGGCTCCGCTTGTAGTGCCTTCTTATCTGCTCCAGGTGCCTTCTGGTCCCGGATACCAGGACTGGAAATGGGCTGTGCTGAAACACTAGCCGGAGATCTCCTGCCTACCTTACTCAGAAGCATCTCCTGTAAAAGTCCGGGTGGGTACCGGGTCAATTTATTGGCTTGCAATTCGGTAAGGACGCTGTGCTTTGGGAACTGGGCAGTCTCGGGAGTCCCACTCCGTTCATTTCGTGGACTGGCATGTCCGCTCCCAGAGAGTCTAATCTTGGGAGTGTAGCTACTCCGTGGTTCTGGCTGCACTAACGATCCTCCCGTTGCCGGTTCAACTTTGGGTAAATCCTGTCTTTTGGGAATATCTGGTGTACCTTTCCGTTTAAAGGAAACGTCACTGGGCGACTTTTCAGAGTCGGAAACTTGGATATGTTCGAATCGTTGTACCAACGACGACACCAAACGTACCTTTCTGACCTGGCTGGGCGGCAGCTTCTCTTGGACAGCTTCCTTTGGAGTGGTGGACATATTAGGAATCTTTGAGATCTTTGGAGTACCCGTCGATATGACGCGTGGTTCGTCTAGAGAATCTCCACTCGCCAGCTTTTGGGCCAAAGATTTCAAGGCCAATTGGTACCTGGTAGGCCTTGTATTCTCCATGGGTAGATTTAAAGCAGGATTCCCAACGTGGTAACTTCTCCCTCGGCTCAGCGAGTGGTATTGATCAGTAGTTTAACGGTTTGACTATAATTTTAGCTTCACCGTCTAAGAATGAGTGTATTGTCTTTCCTCGAACTTATCCCTTTTTGGTGAGGAAGAGAGAGAGAGAGAGAGTTACTGTGGAGTTTTTTCTGGATCTTATTTTTTATTTTGTTTTATTTTTTATTTTTTGTTTTGTTTTATTTTTTGTTTTGTTTTCTTTGCCTTTCTTTTTTAGCTTTGTTCACAACAAGTTATTTTTTTTACTAAAATAAGCGTCCGGTTTGGACTATAAAATATAATATTTTTACTCACTACTGTCGTCTAAATTAATAAATAAAACTGTCAGGTTGTGTACAAGCTCAGAGCTTGTTTATACGTGGAGCACTAGTCAGTATGGCTGTCAACCTGAACGTGGATACAGGTGTACTCACACACGCACGCAGGTTTGCTTAAGTTAGGACAAAATCAGGACATACTGAACGAGTGGGAGGTTCGAAATAGCCAGATCGATTTCTTTCCCTAGAAGCACCAAGCTACGATTGTGCGCATATTCGAATATACAACAGTAAGGAGTTACGATTCACCAATCAGGGGAGCCTTTTTCTACACCGGTCTCTAAGTAGACGGTTTTAGCAGTTCAAAAGGTAATTGGCCACGGCCTCGGTTGAGAGCAATTGTCACATGTCGATTTAGTATGATGGCGTGGTGCAATCGCCAGAAAGTATACAACTTTTCTTGTTCGGTTCTTCAACAGTACTTCACGGTAGTATCCCACGTTTTGTACCCAGAGATGGTTTATACTCTATTTAGAGTTTTGTTTGTTGGTGAAGGGTAGGGGCTGATGTATAGAGCCCAGTCAATTACAAATGTTGACAGGATGGGGATGCTGAAGACTGGTTGCGTAAAGATTATTCTATTGAATCTAGTTATCCTATACAAGAACTCGCCGGATATTTGGGGCTGGGATACTTGTGGTTGCCCATTGTTGGTACTTATAGGTGGAACACGCAATGAGCTTGTGCTGCAACATTGTTTCCATTCACAAAGGCAGGCTGACCCAACAACACGTCCCTTCTGGCCTAAGCGGCTGTTATGTGTAGAATAGTCAAAACACCCAACTACCTCCACAAATCTCTTCACTTCCCACCAGCCTTGTGCTTCTTCTTTATCTTCTCCACGAGAGAACTTACATTATCGTTCTTCGACTCGCTGGATTCGTGGTATGCACGTTTCTGTCTTTGTTGCGAAGTGGTATGTTTCTTTGCTTTGTTTCTAAGCGACCTTTCCTTCAAAATCTTCTTCATGGTTTCTGTCTTCTTAAACTCGCTGCTGGTAGGGTCAATGGCATAGTCGTGGCTTTCAAACACTTCCAGGAAACGGGGATCGTTCAAATTAGCCACAAAGTTATCCTGGGTCATTTCCTCGTCAATGTTCTTTCTATTCTTCTTATTCTTCCCCTTGCGCTTTTCCGACTTCATGATGTCCTTCATATTGAAATGGTCTGGCTTGTCCGAGTTCTCATTCTCATCCATCAATACCAACTCTAACTCAGCCTTGGACTTTTCATCCATCGTTGGTGCCAGATGCTTCTTGTTCTTACCCCTTGGCTGTTTCTTTACTTCGTCTTCATCCACCTTGTCGCTGTTCTGTGCTTCTTTGAACTTGGCTAACCTTCTCTTGCGGCGCTCCTTTTCTTTCCGTCTGTAGGCATCAATGGTGCTTTCTTCCTTCTCGTCCTGTTCATCTTCCTCGTGGGTATCCTTCAATCCGGGATCAAAAGTGATCTCCATATCCACGTCGTCCTCGTCTCCCTTTCCGGTAAATGTAGTTTGAAACTTGTCCCCCAAGAGACTCTGGTATTTGCTTTTCAACGAATCGTCCTTCTCGGCTTCACTTTCGTCCGAATCACTCGCCAAGTACGCCTTGAAATCGTTTTCGTCAATTTCCCGCTGCGAAAGCGGTCTTGACGATAATACTAGCCTCTCCTTGGGAGTCTCATCCCAAGTTAGTTTAACTTTGGAATGCTGCAATGCATCAGTAACAAACGTGTCTGGTTTGTATGAGGATGGGATCTTGGTGCACACATCCCTGGCTTCGTCCTCGTCAAATTCCATATCCTCCGGTACATACCGCAAGTCAAAGATGTTTGCCGTGGATTCATACTCGGTGCCATCGACGTTGTCGTATATGGCTTTAGCAGTTCCAACAGAATCACACCGGACTACGGCATAGAAGTAGCGTAATCTCTGCAACTGGTATCTACGGAGTGCTTTACTATCATAATCTTCCGACCCATCCTGCTGCTCATACAACTTCTTGGTTGCCTTTTCCAACTCCTGGGCATTGTTAATGTCAATGTCAGAGTCAATCTCGGACTCCGACTCGGGGTCGTCCTTTTTCTTCGACTTGAACAACTCCCTTGGGGGACCTTCCATTTCTTCCCTTTGCATTCTTTCCTTACCAAACTCAGACGGATAAATAGCCACAGACTTGATGGACCCAGTCTTGGGAACAAAGGATATGAACGTCGCCATCAAATCAACTGCACGAAGGTTATCCCAGTCCATATTGACCACAGCAAACGAAGACGTGGGATCACCCTCTTCAGGCTTGGTTTCTTCCAATTCGATTTCCGATTCCGACTCTTCCTCGAAATTGACCACAGATGAATCAGACTCGGACTCGGAAGACGAATCCGAGTCATCCTCCGAGGATACAAGACCTTCGCCTCGAGCTCGGTCAAGCGTGCTGGATGGTTTCTTTTCGGCTGTGTTTTCCTCCTCCTCTTCTTCGGCTCGGATTTTCGATGCTAGGGCTTGCAAGTTATCTTCGTCATCGTCAGAGTCGGAGCTTTCACTATCACCTTCTGAACCATCTTCTTCTTCTTCTTCGTGCTCGTAAAACTTATCGAGAAGGTCGCTCTTGTCACGGTTCTGTAATTTTCTTCCGTATCTATCAATCTTCACGGTCTTTCCTGTTGCCCCTAGGTTCAACTTCTTGAGTTCCCGTTTACTAAACCGATCATCTACTTTGATCTTGAACTTCTTTAGATTTGGAAGTTTAAATCGAGGGTCATTGTGTAAGGATTTGAACCGGGCATCCGTGATGGTTGGCTCGTCACTACTGTTCTTCTTAGGTTGATCGTTCTTACCCATATTTGCAGTATACACGAAAGATGGTGAAAGAGGTATAGCATCAACCAACTTCAATGAGATGAAAAAAAAAAAAAATTGATGATCATCGCAGATGCATACGGAGATTAGGTTTTTTCTCCGAAAGTATGGCACCTTCGTGGACTTTTCTTATACTGGGGAATTGTTTATACGAATAACTGAGAATATGTTGTGCCTTTGAGTGAATACGACTTATATCAACGGGAAAGGTTTCATAGCGGTATTATTCTTAGATTATTTGTGGGGCATCATCGCTTTGGCCACTGTAGATCTAATTTTAATGCTGCAATAAGACATTGAGTTGGGTATATCTAGTCTCGATTGTTTCCAGAAACCTTTTCAAGTGTTGCAATTACTTGTGTGGAGCACGAGTGGGAGTGCTTTTTGCAGCTATGACCAGACGGACATGACTAATTTCACAGTAGGTTAGAAGAATAAACGACCAACCAGTTCTCTTTAAGGATTCCAAAGGACACCGATGCATGGTAACGTGGGCAACAGACGCATCATTATTGGCACCAACTTATCACTGTTATTCTTGTTTGCCTGTCCTCTAAACTATTACTTAGCAAAACTTTGGACTATCCTCATACTATCGCAAAGTAAACCTTGCGGGCCCTGGTGCTCACGACAAACCTCCCACATCAGATAACGATACTGGGGTATTCAATGGTACACTAAAAACCAATACACTATAAAAACAAAACTAAGCGTGCATGGGACCACACACACTAAATAAACAAGCACACACCAGCCACAAGCAAACAAAGCAAACCTGATGGAGCCAATACCGAGGAGGCAGAAGTGTCTGTCAGCGGGTCTACGTTTTCAAGAAAGTCACTCATGTCTTGTCCTTCAGAATCAACCATTTTTGATATAGCCATAGAAATTTCCTTGTTGTCCAAGTCAAAGTAGGTGTACATTCCAGTCAACACATTTAGGCCAATAACACTGAGATTCTCTTCAGTGCCTAGTCTAATCATGCAAGTGCCATCTTCGTCTTTGGACGTCATTAATCTTAGAGGAATTGCAATTGTCTTGCCATTCGACCTTGCATTTAAAATAGCTGTATTCACAGTATTGCAATCAACTGAATAATAATCTTTTTGGGAAGTTTTCTTCCCATGTAGCACCTTTACAATACTGTCTACGACCTTCTTAGAAAAATGTGAGATGGTGCTACCAGTATCAATTAGTACCCCCAAATGGTTCATTGACCACCACGGTGGTTTCGTTACCAAGTTGAACATCCATGCTGTCAACATGAGCATCCATGTAAAGATAGACTCCGTCAGCGTTTGGTGCCATTGGTATGGTAACCAAGTCTCCGAAATACTTGGTTTCATCGATTGCATCAAACAATATTGTACCCTGTATCTCGAAAGTGAAGAAAATTGAATAGGCAGTCTTGTTAATAAAACCCTGGGACTTTAATTTCTGAGGTACGTTGGGGAACTTTGAAGCAAACCCGAGCCCACACATAGCCATGTTACTGCTGGTAACATTGATCAACGCAAACGATTGATGGGCTATAGTAACATTTCCAATGCTCACATCATCCTGTACAATCTATCCAGTATACGACGAACCGTCTCCGTAGGTGCCATCATGAGGAATATTCTGGTTGACGAAAGTTTCCGATGAAGCCTCATCAAAGGCTCCGAGAGCAGTACAATTATTGTCTTCTCTTTTGAGAAGCACCTCAGGGCTACGTGTGGTGTTACACTCTACATCAACGGCGGGAACTCAGAGATTATCGGAGCCAGTATCAAGGTTGACATAGATCTCTTGCTTGTTGGAACCAAATTTCAATTTGGCAAACATTGCGGGAAAACTCCTTCTAATATCTTCTTGGACATTATCCCGTTTCTCAATGACAGGAGAAAGGCTGTCCTTGTCTAACACATCAAAGTCTAAGCTAAACCCAGAGACACTCTGGACTGTAGCAAACGCAGCTAGCAAATAGGAAAAGTGAGATTTCATAGTTGTTGTGATGGCTGACTACATTGGTATCTGCGAGGAGGAGCCCAGGCTCCTTTTATATGTGGCACTGCCGATGCCATGACCCACTTACCCATATGACATCAGTTTAAGTGGTCATGTCCATGCTCCTGGTGTGTTTCTTTTTGGCTCATTTCTAATGACGACACTCTTATGATTTGATCACTCTTTTAAACAATGATTATCAGGACAATGGAAAAAATATTCGGTGTTCTAGAATACTGATGGAGCATACGATTGGAAGGCTAGACTGCTAAGATCTTGAGTCATATACACTAATCACCTTTTATGCATGCCAGTGCAGCCTTGGAAATCTTCTAACAAGCAGCTTTTTGTAAAAAGAAAAGACGGTGTATTTGGTGGGGTGCCCTTTCAATGACTCTCTACTGGTGGTACAAATGAAAAATCAAAAGAAGGTGCTGTCATGCAAGGGGTAAACTGTCTTGATCTTGCATCTCCATGCACTTTTTTGGACATTGGATCTCCTCACATACGTTGAATCCATCCCAACAACTATTTACGCAGGTACGGGGAAACAGGGGGGGGGTGGCACAGCTCCTGAATCTCTGGTCAAATGTCGCATATTATTATTCCTATAAAGTGTCGCAAAAACTTTCCAGACAGAATGTACAGAAAAACAAAAAAAAAATGGGTGCAAAATATCTCCTCAACTCATAAATAAAACAGAACGTCCGACAACAGGACCAACTAGAAAGAATCCTGACGAACCTTAATCTTGGACTTCTCGTCGCCAGACACTTCCTCGCTGTCCTTGACCACCTCCACATCCTCGCCGTCGCCCAATTGGGAAACATCAAATCCATTGGCCTTCAAGTACGTGACAAAGTCATCATCTTCGCGATTGATGGCATCTTGACCCACTTGGGGACAAAAGAAGAGTGCCAACATTGCGTTAAAGAGACACAAGGCAGCACTAACATAAAAGGGAATCTGCAACTGCAAGTCCTTATTCGGGTGGTGTTCGTAACGTCTTTGAATCACGGGGAACACAAACGTCCCCACAAACGCCCCGATCTTGCCACACGCCGCAGCTATACCGTAATATTGTCCCCGGATAGATGTGGCCGAGGTCTTGGAGGCTAGTAAACCGATATTGTCCCCCGGCCCAAACTCACCCAACGTACTAAAGATACCAAAAACAACCACAAACGCGGCAACATTTTGACGAAGATTTGCAAGACACGCCGACATAATTACGGCAATAATGCCTTGCAAACCGACACCAAGGGTGTATGTCAATCTGGGGCCAAGATAATCCGCAGAAATAGCCCCCAAAAGGGACCCCGGGATATAGAACGCATTAAAGACAACGTTCCAGCCCCAGGTTTTATACAACGACAGGTTGGGGATGACCTGGCCGATAATAATGGTGGAGAATGCACCAAACGAATACACCGAAAAGTTGTAAAGAAACCACATCAAGGCGATCACGCTCAATCTAAACCAGTAGAACTTGACCACCAACCACCAGGGGAAGGTGCGGTAGCCAATGTTCTTCATGTGCAACTTGGAGAAGGTGGCCGAGTTTTTCATCTTCAACCGAATGAAAAATAACGTCAACGGCGGAAGGGCCCCTAACCCAATACTCAAGCGCCAAATCACATTCAAGCGACGTTCACTGAAGATCCACAACAACACCAAGGGCACAAACGAGGAGATGACAAACCCCAAATCAATCATGGAGTTGGTGAACCAGGTGAAATACCGGTTTCTCTTCCCGGAAGGGAGCATATTGGCAAACTCCGACGCAATCACCGAAGACGTGGGGTACTCGGCCCCGATCCCCACCCCCAAAAAGAATCTGAATGTGGTGAGGGCCGCAAACAACCCGTACGGGGTGGTGCCCCAGGTGGCCACGGCACACAACACCGTAAACACAATCAACAAGATATTTGCCGCCATCATACCGCCCTTCCGGGCAATTCGGTCGGAAATATAACCAAACCCCAACTGGCCCACCACGATACCGACAAAGGCGATAGAAGGAACGCTGGATATGGCGTTGGAATTCTTGTATTCCTCGGGGTAGATTTTCGAGAGGCAGGATGCAACCGTACTAATAGTATTGTTGACGTACCCGTCGGAGAACAAGCCAGCCCCGGAAGCAAACGCTGGCCACAAATTCTTCGTTTTGACCTTTTCCTCGGCAACAACATCTTCGTACGGCTGAAAGTCTTCGTCCATAAGCTGTTGCTTGGATTTGTGGATGATGATTTCATGGGGAATATGTTTGGCCCAACCAAATAAAAGTTCCCTGGGAGAATGCGGCAAGTCCCTCGTAGCCATTGTTGCTGTTTATATTCCGTGTGCAGTATCCAATGAGAGAAATATTAAACCCAGCCAAGCCAAAGAGAGTAAAAACTTTTTCTTATGTGACAGGGACGAGTTATCAGGAAACGTCGGCAATTTATATTTTCCTTCCGGAGCCGTTCTGTAGTGGATTTTATGGGTATTTTTAACGTTTAGTCCTTTCTGTTGTATGGTGGACACATGTCATAAATCCTCAACAAAAAGCTAAAAATAGGCGTTGTTCCTTTAACTTTTTGCGTTGCCAGTCAGGAGGGGTTTCTTTGTGTTTCTCGTCTGCACCATTCCACGAACTCCCCTCTGGTGGGAGCAGCATAAAAGAGGGTCAACCTTTAGGGTAGTGTTCTTGTGCTGGTCACGAGTGGAGACAGCTTCTGTTAGTGCTTGACCTGTGTGTGTGTGTGTGTCGGGGCTCCATTGGAGGCGTTTTGGCTTTTGGTGGGCCAAGTCTAATTACCCTCGTGGGGAAAACTAGTCCGCAACGGAGTTACTCCAATAGGAAGCCTTTTTTTTTTTACCAAACCTTATCTCCCCATTAAGTGGGTATGATAAGGGGGGGGTCTGCGAGAAAATATTGTCATTGTGGAGGAGCTCCCAAGTGAAATTTGTTAATATACCCACGAGAGCGCTGCACCAACGTGGAGTCGAGTGTGTTGAAAGAAGGTGTTGCATCGGTGATGTCATTTCTGTGTGATCCGCAAAGCCGGGAAAATAACCAGTTTATTTTTTATTTCCCCCTGCAAAGCCGCACTTTTAGCTCTGTCATACGAGGACAGGTGCAGCTTGTCTTTTACCCGAGCTTCTCTAGTGGATGGCTGGAGTGTGGCCCTGGGTAGAGACCAGTGCATGGTTTTTAAGGATAGACTTTGTATTTGTCGTCCTAGTTTCACCCGTTCTTACTAAAAGCACTCCTTGTGCTGTTTTCTTGTGGTTTTAGTTGAACCAGAAATGCAACCCAACAGACACAAAAATAAAAAATAGGAGGGGGGAAGCCGTGTGTCGTGGGAAACACTTCCCCAATAGGAAAGTTGCATCCTGTCTTTGTGTCTTGGCTGTTGTTTCCATGGTGAAGTAGCGACTGTGCAGCAGCTTGTGTCTCCATTCCCAAGCAATGCCCATCGATTTCTTTCCCTACTTGTCCCACATCGAAACACCAATTATCCGCCAGGGACTGGTTTTCACTAGGAAAGAAATACTGCAACAGATTGGCAGGGCCAGAAACCTGTTTCTTTTTTTTTATAATTAGTTCGTATGTGTTTGATTGAAATCTTCTTATCCACTTTTTAATAACGGTCTGGCGGGGGGATATCTCATATACCCGTGGTCTGGGAGGTATTGCCCTGTGATTGAACTGTGTAAGCAACCCCCCACCAGCCTACACGTGGTGGATTTCACGTTATTATTAGTAGGGTAGTTTCAATCGTATTATTGCCCTATTTCGTAGCCAGCTCTTGGAACTCCATTACCTGGATGCACGGCGAAAACACAACCATGGCGTGAAAGGTTTTGTATAGGTACCGTTTGCGTTGATGATGAAAACTGGTGGCTCGTCTGTACTTTGTCACCTCGAGGTAAATTCCCTTGAGAATATTTTCTTTGCCGGTGCTGCAAAAGTGCATAACAGACGTCTCTTAAACAGGCCTTGGGCAACTCTAGATACCTTTAGCTTTTGACTTCCCAGGCAAAAAAAAAAAAACATGCCCTTGTCTATAGCCAAATGGCCGTCTACACTACATAACGGAGGAGATACTGACTAGCTCCGTGCCATGGTTTGTTAATGCGTTCCTGCTATATATTTGCAACATACCAAAATCTCATACAGCTAAGCCTATACAAATACCCAGAAAAAAAAAAGGTGCATACCCTTGTCGTCTTTCACCAAATCATTACCAAAGTGCTACTTCACCTCGAAGGCAGCATGCTCTCGGGAGTGCAAGCTAATCTTCTTCAAGCAACCGCCTCAATTGGTCAGGTTTGGCTCCCACCACCTTATCAACAACCATGCCTTCCTTAAAGAATAGCATGGTAGGAATCGAGGTGATGGTGTAGTCGGATGCTAGTTCGTCGTCCTGGTCGATATCCACTTTGAAAAACTTAATCTTCTTATTGTGGTATTTGCGCTCCAGGTATTCGTCCAATAACAAATTCATCTCCTTGCAATGCCCGCATTGGTCAAAGAAGTCCACCACGACCATGGAGTCGTCTTCAGAAAGCGCTGAAGTGAGTTGTTTCTTGTTGGACAATTTTTGCAACATAGTGCAGTATAAGGTTTACAGGGGGTGGGGAAGAAGGAGGAGGAGGAGGGAGTGCTATAGATTGTCTACGATAAATGTGTATTGCCCAGGATAAGTGTAGTGATAACTAGAGAGGCAGTAATATTTTCGGGACCAGGGAGAACAAGAGGAAAACCGGGAACGGTAGGAAATAGAGGAGGTACCCAGCGTCACTTATTTATACACCTATTGTACCCCCATTACGATATGTTCCCCTCCAAAAGTGGCGTTCTTTTCTTTTTGTCATTCGCAACTGATCATTTGAAATTGGGTCCATATTTCTTCGTTGGGGTTATTTTTTTTCTTCTTTCACGTTTTCTAATGCATTGCACTGCTTATCGAAGAAGGATTAGAAGAGCCAAGCGTCATATCTGTGGAAAAGACGGGAATGCCATGGCTGCAGGGGATATGTGTATGGGGTATGTCTTTGGAAGAAGAGTAGCCAGATACACGTATTGAGTTTACTTGTTTGTTTGTTTTTTATCTAGTTTGGAAACGTGTAACCGTCTTCACCAAAGACAATAGGGGAGGGGGGGTTGAAAGACTTGGACCCAAAGCAAACCCATTAATCGGGGTAGAGTGGAAAAGTGCCATAATAGAACCAAGTGGTGGACTATTTTGTTCTTGGTGTAATATTTGCCAATTGGCCATTTCTGGGCCATTTTTTTGGGGTCATTTTTTGGGGTCATTTTTTAAACACAATAGGGGTGGAGGGTTGGGGTTATTGCGCAAAAATTATTCCGAATACGCAGTTCTGTTTGATAAGAAATCTATTCGCGGCTTTCAGCTATCCTGGCAAGTCCCCTTCAAATCTCGGCTCATCCAGTCCAGAACAGAGAAATCGGTTGGCTTTGCCCTCCCCCGCTCACAGTGACATTTCCGGTGGGGTTGATTGGTACGGATCTTCCAAATTAGGCGAAGCGGTGGCTCTGTTATCAGTCTTCTAGGGTAGGAACTGGAAGTGTCGGATATCTTCATAATAGAAGTGGACAATTTAGGAATATTTTTTTTGGGAGTCCTTGTTTAACATGGCTAGAAGGTGAATGTCCAGGAAGTATATTCTCCTGTGGGGATATCCTTGAATGGGATACTAAACCGTTCCTTTCCCTCTCTATAATGGCTCTTAATGAAAAGTTGGGGGGAGCCTTTGTTTCCAGGTGTAGGCTGTGTCGCTTTGATCTGGGGCCAACAGAGCGGGTGATTGCAAACTAATGCGGTGATTATTTGGCTGCAAATGAGCCAAATGCAACCACTAAATTGTAGTCCCGAAAGGTTTTAATTACGGTAGTCCCGAAAGGTTTTAATTACGGTAGTCCCGAAAGGTTTTAATTACGGTAGTCCCGAAAGGTTTTAATTACGGTAAACCCGACTGGGATGCTGCCATACCCCCGCCAGAGAATCCAGTGTATCCTCATGATGTGCTTGATTTATTGAGCCAGTATAAGTTACACAAAAGGATGCATCGTTATGTAAGCACATAAATTTTCTGCGTATTTTAATCTGCTCCTTCCCCCCCTCCCCTTGCGGCAAAAAGGGTGCTCCTATAACAGGCCAGGGAACCACCACTAAGAAGAACCTCTCGATTGAAATACATATAAACCTTACCAGTCAAGGAACAAAGAACCACATCCTCGCTTGCGCCAACTCTCTCCATCGTACACTCCTCTTTTCATACAAACCAATGGCAAAAAAAAAAAAAGAATCCAGTAAGTTAGAAACCCACACTCAAACGTGAACCCACACCCAAACGTGAACCCTCTCCCATTCAATCACATATGGGCTCGGTATTCCTTCCGCATTTAAACACCGGCTGGCACGTGGACCAGGCCATTCTTTCTGAAGATGACCGGTTGGTGGTGATACGGTTTGGGCGAGAGGAAGAGCCAGACTGCATGGTTATCGATGAGATTCTTTTTGGCATCTCCGAGAGAATCAAAAACTACGCAGCCATATACCTTTGCAATCTAGATAAAGTTCCTGATTTCAACCAAATGTACGAGTTGGACCAGGACCCCCTGGAGCCATATACGCTTATGTTCTTTTTTAGGAATAAGCATATGATGTGCGACTTCGGGACGGGGAACAATAATAAACTCAACTTCATGGTTTACGAAAAGCAGGAATTGATCGATATAATCGAAACAATTTATCGGGGTGCCAAAAAGGGCAAGGGGTTGGTTATAAGTCCTAAGGATTACAGCACATCACGAAGAACCGGATAGACAGGGAAGAATACCGGTAAATGTATAATTCGCCATATATACGCTATATAGAGTTGGTTTATATATACCTATATATATAAGGAACCTTGTAATCCAAAAAAATAGGTTTCAATTGTCATCGTTCTGGGCGTAAAAGAAGTTCACGCTCAATAACTTGGATGCTGGGGCGTATTTATTGATCCAGTCCCTAACCCCGCTGCTGGGGACACCGGTGCCCCAATTTGGTCTGTCGGGTGGGGCGGTCAAGTCGGTGGCCAGCGGGTCTTGTTTATATAATAAAATCACATAACGGTGTCTTCCCGTCTTGGGTGGAGGACCTGGTCCCATGTATTTAACGAGTTCTCTTCCCTGGCTAACGTCGATCTTTAAATTGATTTCGGGTTCGCTTCCCGTGCCGGCATCGGCCTCAGAGGTGGTGGTCAATTGCAAGTCAGTCACCAACCAGTGAAGGTACTCGGACCATTTGTGGTTGGAGTTGGATGGGGCGTCAGGGTCGGTCATGACAAGAATAAACTTATCCTTGTCGGTGATGGACTCAACCTTACCATCCTGGGTAGGGGAATTGAGAGTTAGTTGAATCTCGGGGACATGCTGGGTTCCCGAAACAGAGAGGTGGTTACCTAAAGTGACCTGTTCCGTAGAACTATACACAATGGTCAACAACCCCTGGGTGTCAAACTGGTCAATGACATCAGGGATAACCTTGTTCTTCACATAGGATTCGTCTAACGACTGAGAAATAGTAATCAACGTCATTTTCGATTGGAGATTCAACAACGGGGTTCTGCTACAGAAAAATGGAGATGCCAAAGAAGTAGTGGAGTTAAGCTTATTCCTTATAGTGGGCCGAGCGTATCTGAATAGTGAACTTCTAAGGGACTGGGTGGTTCTTCTCAAAAGCATTGGCTACTTTTTCTTCTCTTTGTACGAAACTTTAGACTTGAGGTAGCAATCCAACCGGTGTGCGGGACAGGGCGGGCGAGGCTTGTGTCGAATTTATAGACAAAGAACCAAATGGGCCAATAGGAAGCCTGAACGAATAGAGAGGAAAAGGGGAGTCAGGAATGAAGAACCAAATCCTATATAATATTTTCGAGGGGGTGAGAGGAGACATTACAGGGAAAAAAAAAAAAAGTATGGAGATTAACCGAGAGGGAAAATAATAATAATGGGAATGTCGTCACTTTGTCTGGGGGGGGAGGAGGAGATGCGCTATTGGTGGTGGTTAGTCTTTTATGATTGGTGGAGGTGGTCTATTTATGGGTTGTGGGTGGTTGCAATTGTCTACGTATTGGTGGGTTGTGAATCGAGGGATGATTTGTTTATGATATTTTTTTTCACGAACTCTTGTGTTTACTAAGTGACTTGTGACTGATTACTTGTAACTACCTCTAACTACTTCCCACTTTCCACTTCCCACTTTCCACTTCCCACTTTCCACTTCCCACTTTCCACTTCCCACTTCTAACGGCAAACTTTTCCTATTAACTACAAACCGAAATTAAATATAATATATATGGAAACGTGTCTCCACGAAAACCACGTTAATGTTACAGTTGGTCTGGTCCTAGACTTTTCTCCTGCGTCCCTTGTTCCTAGAAGTTCCCTGGGAAGTTATTGAAGTTGGTGAAACTGGCATCCGGTCTCATTTCACTGCTTGATTGTTGTGGTATTTCACTATTTCTCTGTGCCTGACTCTGAAGATCTAGTGCCTCTTGCTGGATATGATGGTTTTCCTGAAGATTGTCTGCTTGTTGATGCTGCTGCTGCTGCTGCTGTTGGTGGTGGTGGTGGTGCAATAATTGTTGCTGAATCATCTGCTCCTGTAGTAATTGTTGCTGTAAAATATGGTCCTCTTTACTATCCTCGTGGATCGCACCAGACCCAGAATTGCCAAGCAGGTGTGACGACGATGGCTCTGCCGCAGGCGGTACCTGGGACTCGGAACCAAGCATACCGGTCTGGCTGGAGTAGCCACTGGCTCGCGACAGTGGGTACGACTTTTTCGGTTTCTCCTCCTCTCTAGGAACAACGTCTATCAAGAAATCAAACATATCGCTCTTGGTCAAGGCGGCAGCAATATCCGACTTCTGCAACGTTCTTCTCTTGTTCTCTTCAGCGTGGATCCAGGCCCTCATGGTCAACTCAGTAATGAAAACATCGCACCCCTTAGCGAATAAAATAGGCGCTTCTGCACTAATCATCCGTACATCTTCGTCAGTTTTCATCACCTTCTTAATACGAGCCAACGGAAGCTGGTGGTTCTTGAAGTCGTGCTCGTCGTGCTCGATGGAGTTGATTGTTTCTTGCCAGTATTGCATCATCATATCGCGGTATTTCCCCGTCAATCCCTGCCCCACGTTATTGAACGCATCCACTGGTTGTTGTGCTGCTGCTGCTTCGGCCGCGGCTTGTGCTGCTAAGAGTTCGGCTTCGTCTACTATAGGCACGGCAACTGACTCTTGTTCCGCATCCATGCCTTCATCCTCGTCCTCCAACTGCTGTTGGTGATGGTGTGATGGTTGCTGCTGGTGCTGTTGGTTCTGGTAGTGCGATATTTCATCGTTGGCTAAATATGACTCTTCGTACTTCTCCATATCGTTATTCTGGCTGTGGTGGTACGTTCTGGGAACTTTGTCTTACCCTTAAACCGACTAATCTGCGATCCCTAATACCTTCTGTATTGTTTACCAGGTTTAGGTGTGGGATTCTCAAGGTGGTTTTTTTTATTTATTTTTTTTTTTTCAATCACCATTTTCCACTTTGCGTGCCGGTTTTCGGGATTGCCTAGCCGGACCAAGATCGTGATGTCTGCTGAAGAGTGTGATTAGAAATGATGGAGTAAGTGTGTGCTGTAGCGGTTACATCACAGTCGGATAAGATGATCATGAGTATGGCTTAAATTCTGGTGTAGATAATATGTATTGTGGTAATATAATATCTTTATTAGTGGATAATGAATTACCAGTGTTTTTACGTTCTTAACATAGTATGTTTATGTAGTGATGAGAATATATGTAAAATTGAAGCAACTATATACCTCTATATAGTTATATATAGTTATATATCCCTACACCCGTAACCATACATCTCTGAACTCTTCTCTGAACTCTACATCCTAAACCCTATGCATCACTAACCCCATCCTTAACCGCCACAACCTTCTCGTCAAATCGCACCGATTTCCGTCGTTCCCCCGGCCCAAGCTCTCCCGGAACCTCCAATTCAATCTCATCGCCATTTTCCTGCTTGACAGCATTCAACATCTGTCGGATATTGCCGGCACTTGTAGCCGGAGTAGTGGAAGATTTACGGCGATGCTGCTGCTTCAAGTCTTGTTTACACTTGTCACACTTACAAATAAATCCCCAGTTTACTCTCAACTCTCTTTGTCTTTGCTGCACAATATGGCCCGGGTTGACATACGTGGTGGTCAACTCCTCGCCGCTGGTAATATCTCTGCCGGCGTACACTTTTAAACCGTCAACTCGGTTGAGCTCCGTCTCCACTGATGTGTTGGGGTCACAGTTGTGATTCAAGTGAGACTGCGTCAAGAAAACATTCGAGTCCAAATTGTTGATGTTATACGTGCCCATCATGTACATAAACTCTTGGTAATCAATGGGATTCAATGGAAACACACGAAGGAACCGCTCGTATCCCAACTTCCATAAATTCTCTTGCTGCTCCTGGACAAAGAGAGCACCGCCATTCAAGTTATCAAATGCCCCCGCTGACGAGTTTATCGCCTTATACCGGATATCCTGCGAAACTCTCGCCATGGCTCGGAACTGTCTGCCTTTGACCCCGGATTTGTCAACGAGTATTTTGGCGTAGATTAACGTGATGGCATAGAGTGCATTCCACTGCTCCTCCAAGCAGTAATCCTGCAAAGCAAGAAACTCCTCCGAATCAATCACCTTGGCCTTTTTAGATGTGGGGTGGTATACATTGTGTTTCAAAAACCCGTGGAAATTACCATCCAACTCCTTGCACTTCTTGCTGCACCATACTTCTGAGCATACATTACAGTCGAGGCCCCGTAAAACCGCCGTTCCTTCTCCCAGCTGCAACAATTTCCCGCAATAGCTACACGCAGTGCCCGATTTCATCAAGTTGATATTGGCCAATGGGGGTACGAAAAATAGCGGCTCCTCTTTCCAAATTAATTCACCCTTGGCAATGCTACGTTTGGCGTATAAACCCTTACCACGTTTCGACGTCATGACAATATGAACCTTGGCTGGTAACTCGATGTCGGGAGTCTTTTCCGAGGTGATTTCCGAGGCATAAGTGAACTGTTCTTGGGTGGTGTTGGTTAATAACCCATACTTTTTCAACAACGTCTTTACTCGTTTCTCAGACACCGTCCAGTTGGGGTTTCTCTTTTTTACCAAGCCATGCAATTTTGCCACTCCGAGAGATTCAGTAGTTGGATCTTCTTTCCAGATTGCAATCACCGAATCAACAATTTGTCGTTCGTGGGGTACGATCGGACCGGTCTCGGTTGGCTGCGAGTCGTTAATGGAAATAACTTCGATATTCTGGGATAACTCTTGATCAGTAGTCATGATTCGTTTAACCGGATAGGCTTTTTTTTTGGGTGGTGTGTGGACCTGGATACCTTCAACTGTTGGTTATTGGAGGGTGGGGGTTTCTAGGATTCTCGTAGTCTCTTTTTTTTTCCGAGAATATTTTTCTTCTGCTTCATCGCACCACACCAGTTCATGTCAGACGACCAATAATGACAGGCCAGGTGTGTTTTCGCGGGAGGGTGTTCATGAGAGGTGGTATACTAGATGGTGTGTCTATGGTGGACTCTTTCCAGTTTTATAAAGTAATATGGTGAGTTGTTGCACTGGGTTTCGCTTGGACTGATGGCGGCTTGTTGTCGAGATGGTTTATGGGGTTTAGCTGCAAAAAAAAAAAGAAGAAAAAAAAAATCAAATCTGGAACTTGGAACTAGTGTTTATCTTATACTGTAGAGGGTGTTTATCACGTCGGTGGGTATGTACGGAGAGGGGATTATGGAGAGTAGCGTGAATGGTAAAACTTGTTGTGTTAGGGTGTGTTTTTATTTCCCAGCACATCTTGCTAAAAAGAGGAGTGAATTAGAGGGTTGCTGGTGGGTTTGTTATCGACAATTGCTTGCATATTGTCGCCCACGTCCATTTATCACGCTCAAGGATATAACATTCACTCATATAACCGTCTACGCGTATGTTTGGTCTCTCTAGTATGTGCCCATGTGCTGATAATGCCATACGAACCGGTGTAGGAGAAACCATCGACGCTAAATGAAGCCAGAAATACTGGTACTCTGCTGAATCTATATATCCAATCCGAAGATAAATCAAAAAATACTCCGATATAGTGTAACGGCTAGCACGGTTCGCTTTCACCGAGCAGACCCGGGTTCGACTCCCGGTATCGGAATTCCTTTTTGTTTTTTTGTATATCTCCACGTTGCCTTTTTTTCTCTTTGCAAACAATAGAATCGATTTCACTTGTTATCAGGTAGTCCCAAGATGAGGGCTGCTTTGTCTCCATCTTATTAGAGAGTTAGCATGGAAAGAACATATATTTTTGCAATCTATTTCCGCACGTTTCTTATGTTTCATTCGTCAATCTCGGCTATTGCATTGTTTATAATCTGGGGTCATTGTCATAGACTTGTCGTACATCTAGTTCAACCGGCCTTGGCGACACCTCACAGAGTCGGTAACGTCTAACTGGCCTTCACGGTAAACTCAAGACAAAGCGCCCCATGTCAAAAAAAAAAAAAGTACGAGATAGTGAGAGCGTATTTTTTTTTCTTGGCTCATAATAGCTACAACAAGAGAAAACATCACACTAAAGAGTCTTCTCCCCCCACCTCCACACACACACATTTCATTGTTTGTTCTTGGTCTGCAGGGACGCTTGGTGACTACTCCCTTTTAGAAAGACAAATCCGCTCATGTATAATATTGATAAAGACACTCACAATAGAATGGTTCCATTCTCTATCTGTCTAACTCGATATAACGTCCACCACATTTCTTTTTTTTTGTCTTTTTTTTTTGTCTTTTTTTTTTCACGCCCTCGTTTAAAAGTAGCTCTCTCACATGGTAGCACACATGGTAGTCCCCATTTGTGGAAGATGGAGAAATTTTTATTTCTGTTTTGGTTCTTCATTGTACCTCATCGAACGGCTCGTCCTCGTGTACACACTATTAACTCTTTTTTTGTTTGCCTACTCTATACCATTCTTTGTGAATCCAAGATTAGCTGCTATCTACCAAGAAGTTGCCTTCGGGTTTTTTTTTGTTTCTCCCTAATGCTATGAAGGTAGACCCGACTTGCTGAACTGAAACCATACACACCACAATATGAAGTTTGCAAAAACTCTAGAACGTAAACTAGCTGAAGGTGAGATACCCGAGGAATGGGTTGAGGCTGCGATCCAGTATAAGGCGCTAAAGAAATGCATCAACAAAGTTGTTACCGAGTTAAACTTCTTGGGATTGGAAAAAAACACCCTCAAGGTGCTATTTGCCAACCATGGGGATATCGTTGAGCTTAATGAAAACGATACCGAGCCGTCCAACCCCATTCTTGTGGAGTATATCCTTAACAAGTCCACTTTGGAGGGACACGGCCACGATATAAAACCCATGTTGAAAATCACCCTCGACTACACCAACGAGAACTATACCGATGATCACATTTACGAGCTCGGCCTCCATTTGAAACAGAGAATAGAGAGCTTGCTAGCCGAGGACTATGACCCAAACCCCGTGGAAGATATGGACGAAAGCTTTCAGGACCTTCCGCACAAGTGCGGCAGCCCGGCGTTGGATGCACACGAACCGGCCGATAAAATCATCGAGCTTATGGAAGATGGAGACGAGTTCAAGATTGTATCCAGTCGAGAAAACTCCCAGTCTCCGTCGGCGTCCCGTAAGACGTCTCCGGTATTGGCTGCTGCTGACAGCGAAACCGACAATATCGATGGGGTTCTCCTTTCACCGCCCAGCACCCCGAAGAAGAGTGAGATCTTTATTGTCCTAAATTCGGATTCTAAGTTCTTTAGAATGTTGGATGAAGAACTAGACAACCTCGACCACTTGGTGGAAACCGAGGAGAGCAAAATAATCCTGGAGGTACAAGAAGTGGCCAACGTGGTGAGTGGGTTTAAGACCAAAAAGGCCGAATTGTACAAATGGCGGGAATTGTTTAGAATTTACATTGACACTGAAGTTTACTTCAAGTACAATGAAACCTCCTTGCCTTCGTCGCAGAGAAACAGCAGCCAAATTAGACAGAACCTCGACCAGTTTGTGGAAAATGTCCAGAAATCAGGAATACTAAGCCAATTCAAAAAGAAGTCTAGTACCGAAACCTTCAATAAATTTATTGAAATGAACTACCACTTGTTGCGGGTGCTCGAGTTCCAGTCAATCAATAACGAAGCGTTTAGAAAGATTCTCAAGAAATTCGATAAGCAAACCTCGCTCGGAATCAAAAATACAATCGGGAGTCTAATCTCCAACGACCATATTTTTATGACGGGGACGTCCATAGCCCAGTCCATTTGTTATATTATCCAAAACTCCATTCTAGAACTAATCCCGCAATTGGAAGACTACTCCTGTCCCGTGTGCATGTCCATAGCCTACAAGCCAATCAGGCTAGCCTGTGGACATATGTTCTGTGTGAGGTGTCTCGTGAAGATGAAACAGCAGAAGAAAGTGGACTGCCCTATTTGTCGCTGCCCGCATGCAATCTTGGACGCCGATTCGTCCAACTTGGATACTGCGTCCATGGAGTTGATGAAGAAATACTTTCCCATTGAGGTGAAAGAAAAACTCCGAGAACGGGAACGAGAACGGTATTTGGAGTATAGGCAGCCGTCACAGGCCCAGAAATGTATAGTAATGTAGATATGCTTGCCAGGGGGGAGGGGGCGTGGTTGGATTTAGTTTATGTAAGATTTAGTTATATTTGTATGGAAATAATGTGTTCTGACCAGGTCCATATTCTTGCGGGATAGTGCTAGTTTTGAATTTCTGTTTTTTGGTTGTTTCCGTTTTGCACCCATTAAAGCTAAGCAATTGGATAGACAGTACAATGGTGGTTTATTGATAGGGGGAATGTGGGAGAATGATGTCACAATATTGCGCCTCCTGGCATGGTATCGGCTCTTTGCCGGACCAGAGATTATTGGTTGTACTGCAAATACGATAATGGTGTAGACATATTTTGCACAATTTTTAAACAAAAAAAAAGACTATAAAACAAACAAGTCGAGATAAACCACCCGTCCCGATCAAACTGTCCAATGGAAACCAGGGCAAATGTTTATGATTATGTACAACATTAATACCCAACTACCTGCGCCGGTCCAATCCCCACGTCAAGTGTCACAGAAAGCAAGGGATGCAAATAAGTGAGAATATTCATTAAAATCGGGCCAAATCAGCGTTTGCGAACAAATACGGTCCCGTAGTGTAGTGGTGATCACATCGGATTCTGATTCCGGGGACCTGGGTTCGATTCCCAGCTGGACCTTTTTTCGATACGATTTTTAATATCTTTCCGAACCACTGTTGGTGAGATCTACACTTTATAACCACACACACACACACACACGAGGTCTCCATTGGGTTGTTGTTGAGAGGGCATGTATTTCCGACGAAGTAATGGCCCTCTATTGTGTCTCCATATACAATACCAGCCACGGAGCTGTACCATGACTTTCCTCAGGTCTGCTGTGGTGGCTACTTGTGCAATTAGATGTATATTTGCCGTTCTATTCAACGCCATATGACTAACAGTAGGACAACCCAGATACAAAAATACTACATGAAATGACAGGTCATTTTCTTATTTACAGGCAGCAGCCGGAAGAAATACACTCACCCTCTCTCTCCATAAAACATTACAACTCCTGGTCTACTAATGGCAGTCATGGTTCACTTTTTCTTTGGTTCACTTCTTGTGCAGCCGTATAACCATAACGTCCTCCTTACCTTTAGTATCACCTCCCCAAAAGTATATATGGTACAATGTTAGTTTTCTAAAAGTCTCCTCTCACTTAGCCACCATTTTATACTGATTTGGAGGTGGTGGAGCCACAGGTGGGAGCTTCCCATCTGCAGATTTACGGTTGTCATCATCAGCATCATCAGCACCAGCAGCATCAACTGGTTTTCTTTCGAATTTGTCAACTGGATAGCCACGAGCACCAATGTGGGGATCAACAGGAATACGTTCCTGCGTAGCACGAACTGTCTGCGGGGTATTCCCCACCGCACGAGCAGCGTTGCCCACCGGTTGCCCAGACTTAGCTCCACCAACACCAGCATCCTTGGTATCATCGGAAATGGCAGCCTGGTATCCCTTTCTAGGCGGCTGGCCGGCAAGGACCTTCTGTTTGTTTTTATCTCCTTTTCCCGACCCAATAAGTTTATCTTCGTCACTACCAACTACGGGAGCCTCATTGGCGATTCCACCTTTTGGCGCCTCAGCCACACCCAACCCCTTTTCACCTTTAGAGCCCTGGGCCAAGTTTCCCGCCAAGTCGATGTTTTTAATTTCGTTATCAGCTCTAGAACCAATATTATTCACCATCTTGTCCAAGTTGCTATTTGAATTATCCATGATGCCTTCAGAACCTTCCTGGTGGCTATCTTTGGTAAGAATCTCATAGTTAGGTTCGTTTACCGAACTCAAGTCCTGGGATACCCACCACATTAGAGTCCCAAACAAGAGAAGCATAACCAAATACCCTCCTAGCTTTCTTTTTGTGCTGGTGAAATAAATCACCGGCTCTTTAAGGTTGTCATATGGAGAATGCTTTTTCTTAGACGGTTTCATGTAGTAGGGCCTTGGGAGACCGTTATTATTGTAGCTGCCCTGCATCGATACTACTCTGGTAAATAACCAAACAAAAAAAAAAAAACAAAAAAACCAGCACCAATAGTCTACGGAGCAGGGTATATACTGTGAAGGGCTTCTTGACGCGGGGGGAGGAGGGAACTTATATATAAACAGATATACAACAAGTACGTTAGTTGTGGGTGTATATCTGTGTGTAGTTGTGGGTAATGTACAAAACTTGGGAGAGCGACGACTTACTGGAGAAGAAGGGAAAAAAAAAGAAAAAAAGAAAATAAAAAAAACCTGACAGTACACACGGAAACAAAGAACAAAGGATAACACCGCAAAGATGAATGAAAACAAACAAGACGTGTATAGGAGTTCTTTGTTGGTTTTGTATTTTTCTTTACATGATGGGACTCTATAAAATTACCACAGGCATTTACGGAGGTTTGGCGCGATTTCTTTTTGCTGTGCAAGTTTTAGCGAATGGTGGGAAATAATAACTGGGTATGTGGAGGCTCACTCATTGTGTGGGACTGGGAAGTGAGTAAAAAAGGGGGTAGAGTAGTTGGTAGTAGTATGGTTTAGTGGGGTATAGTAGATGTTAGTGGGGTATGGTCGATGTTAGTGATTATAACCACCTTTCAAGTCTAAAACTATCTGGACTACAAGAAATTAGTCTACCCTCACAATAACCTAAATAATGCAAAAACCCACAAAATGGAACACTTGAAATGGAACTGCCACATCTATTTTTGTCACAGTTTTTAATAGTGCCATTCTTATAGCGGTACAGAATACATACACACGCACTCACAATGGTAACACTGATATCTTCTACTTAACAGCCATGTTCCCTCTCACTACATAACTCTACATGAAATATAGCACCCATTGCCAAAAAAAACCAGACTTGGTTATGGTTTAATTTCTTTTTTTGTTTTTTTTTGTTTTTTTTTTGCACCCTAATAATACTAGACATGATAGCGGCAAAATACACTAATAAACAGTAGTCAATGAAATGCTTGTATTAATAACTTACTTACTCTATGCGGTGCTCCCAGTCACATCGACTCCTCCAGCATGCTTTTTGAGCTGTACAAGTGAAACCGCTCAACTCTGTGGCCAAGGGCTAAGTGATTTGACATGTTTGTGCCACCAGGAAGATCAATTGATCAGCTGTCTTGTGGATATTTGTCCGTTTGGAGCTTTCCTCAGCGCCAGAGATCATTACATTGGAACATGCTTGGAACACGCACGTCCAACATTAACCAATCCGTTTCCGCCACCACCAATATGGCCGTTTCCAGATGGGTCATTTGCACCAAGACGTAGTTCAACTTTGATCTCCAGACGGACATGGAGAGCCCAGCCAACTAACATGCCGCCACCACCACTGCCACCACCACCTGATGGTTTCGCCAACGATTCCGATAGCGACTATAACCCCGATTTACCCTGTGAATGGGAGGAAACCGGAGCACTCGACGATAATGGACAGTTCATCATTATAAGACGACCAGTAAACGTACCTAGACGGTACCTTGATACCGCCAGCGTCGGGCGTTCCTGGAGAGTCCGTTTACGACGCACAACCTTCCAAACCAACGCAAACAACAAACCAGCCAGCAAGGCCACTACACACAAACTTACAGCTCCGCCAAATCGTTGGCGGAAGAAGACCAACCCCGCAAATAATGGAAGAACACCACAGGTATCGAAACACCGACCCAGAAGTAGATAGTCTTTCTCTTTCACTCACCCCTCCCCCGCACTGGCCCATTGCCAATAGCTAGTTATAAATGTCTATGCCTCAAATATATTCTTGTAATTCTTTTTATCCACCTTGACGGAAACAATGGTATCACGAGGAACACTAACCAACCCAACCTCTCTCGTGTGCTTATTCTGCGCGTTGAGGCGGTCCACCGAGGTTTCATACACGTTCGACATCAACAAGTTGCCAAAAGGATCAATCACAGTGAGAGTACCATCAAGTACCCGTGAGTCGATGAGTTTCACGTGTAGATTGGCATTTATGAACTTTTCAGGAGAGATTGGAGTCGTTGATGTCATTATATACTATTTCCCACAGCCACCACACTTGCCTATGGTTAATCTTTTGCTGAGTTGGTAAATGGGTGGGAACTGGTTATAAATTTTTTTTTGGCCTATACCCTACAAGGGTTACCCGCCATACAGACCACAGACATAAAAAGCCCCTGCCGGGAGCAGAAGGAGAAAAATTCTGGTGTAAAGTTTTCTTCTCCTTAACATCAAATCGCAGCTTCACTCCTTCATTAAAGGCTAGTGTAATTTGTATACATTGTTCTAGTTCGAGGGGTTACTAGTGAATATAAGCGTAGACGAACCGATTAAGTTCGGAGCACGTTTCTGGGCGCCTGGTGTTGACAATTTTCGTGGAACACTGGGAATCAGTTGTGACTAAATTTTGTAATTTGTGTGGGTTCAGTTTGCAATTTGTGTGTTCAGTTTGCAATTTGTGTGTTCAGTTTGTAATTTGTGTGGCTTCTCTGGCTTGTCCGATTTCTCTGGCTTCTCTGGCTTGTCCGATTTCTCTGGCTTGTCCGGCTTCTCTGGCTTCTCTGATTTCTCTGGCTTCTCTGATTTCTCTGGCTTCTCTGGCTTCTCTGATTTCTCTGGCTTCTCTATAGACCCAGCAAAAGGACCTCCACGATACAACACATTTTAAGACTCCAACACTCGGCAACTCCCCCACGCTCCGCCCCAACTAATAAGTAAGTGTACCGCAATATCTTTTCAGGCAATCACCCAGTCACATTGTTACCAGAAACAAAAAAGGGGCTCTGGCAATTGCTTTTTTCCTCCCTTGCCACTTGTTAACGGTAAAGACGATCTGGTTATGGATATAGACACGCAGATCCACGAGCTAACGACGATCCACCGGGAGTACGAGGCGTTTTTCCCATTGTGTGAATTGAATCTACATGCTCCAATCAGCGGAAAAGTGTGTCGGTTGTACAATGGACAGTTGCGGCTTTCGTCCCAGACGAACTACTTGCAAATCCGCACCAAAGAAGACATGCTAGTCGACATTTGTGTGGAACGTGGCGGGTGGTACCAGCTAGCGTATCCCGAAGTGTGCTACGAGACGTTTGAAGCTTTAATGCAGGCAATTAGCCCTAGTTTTAGTCACTCTTTTGGTAATGAGCTAACTCGTAAACTCCAACAATTACAATCACAACGATAACAGCATGTATATAACTTACATATCTATATACAGGTAGATCAATACGTATATTCCGCGTTTACTTTTGGCCAGAGTTGCTTGGCCAGGGCTGTTTGGCCAGAGCTGCTGCTTTAACCAACTCACCAATAGTGGGGTTTACTTATGCTTCTTTTCTGCTTCCCTGGCATGGGCTTTTTTGGCCTCCTTGGCCGCCTGTCTTCCTGGCTTGCTCTGCTGGCGCTTGACAAACGCCTCAACGTCACTAACGTCAAACCTAGCTCCTCTAATATAGTACTGCTTGGCTCTTGGCTGGTACGATTCTGGCTTGTATACAACTTCAATGTTCCTAATGTTTGGGTTGAACACAGGTATTCTCATTTCCGAACCAACTCGGTTGATCTTGGTTCTTATTAATATATTGGACCCGAGGTTATAGTGGCCCCTCTTCACCCCTACCACTCTCCCGTACACTGAGGATCTGTCAAGGTATGTGACTTTAATCATATCCCCAGCCCGTAATCCATTGGTCCGATCAATCAACTCGCTTCTTCTTCCGGATGGATCGTACTTTTTGACCAATTCTCGTTGTAAATACGTCATCACGTTCTCTCCTCCTCTTTTGGGTGGTAAAGGTTCGTATACAGTAGGTCGAGCTAGTCGTGTGTTAGTGTTTTTCTTTCAACCTGTCAAGGTGAGACAAATGCTTTCCAATGTGAAGATGAAAAAACCTGTACATACCAGTTTTTAATGGAAAAAACGTCCTCACCGCTTGAACTGCAACACCAACAGGCCTGAAGCCTGCTCTCTTTGCAAAGATCCCTATCATGACGTGGTTACAAAGGGTATTTCTCTCAGTCTAGTGAATTCTACAGGCTGGTGAACCAAAATTTTCAGTTTTTTTTTTTTTCTTTCTTTCTTCCCAACCTCCAGCTGCTGTTTCTCTCGCGGTGCAAAATAGTTAGTGCTGAGATTTACACCAAGAAAACGTTACTCTTCGCACTAGCCAATAATCACATACACTTTTACTATACAATACTACTAATATCACCCCCCAAATGATATATATGGAATCCAACACAGCTAAAACCGGGACTTTCTCTTCCGCCCCGAGAACTTGGAATCCTCAGCCACCTTCTTGCCTCGTCTCCTCATCGTTTCCTTCTTTCTCTGAATGAAATCTTTCTTGGTTTCCAACTTCTTTCTCATCTTCTTGGAAACCCTCTTGGTGTAGTCGGGAGCATCCATTTCGGCGCCCGCCAAATTAATCAGCCTCTCGGCCATACCTGCAGTCAATACCAAATAGTACTTCTTGTGTCGTTTGGATTCAGGGTCATCTATAATTACCCCACCTCCAAATCCGGCCACTTTCGCCGCCCCGGTTATCGCTTCCGTCTGCGAATCATTCATGGGATAAAACTGGGCCACGAATTTCCCTCCTCGCTTCAACGACGCATACAAAGTATTAAAAAACGTTAACAACCGCTTCTTGGGATCAACACCAGCAGTATCAGCATTACACAACCACTGGATAGCCGAGATGGAAATGGCTGCATCAAACGTCCCGGCCCGGAAAGGTACTCCGTTCCCCAAATCAGAAAGGAACAAGTCTCCCTCCACATCACGATCCAAACCAGTGGCCAACATGCTCGGAGAAATGTCAAGCCCCACCCAGTTGTATCCTTCCTCGGTGAGTATTTCTCCCGAGAGCCCAGAGCCGCATCCGAGATCCAAAATGAAATGAGGGGCATCCTTTTCTAAATTGAGAAGCTCCAAAGCTCGCAAGGTCATCTTGGCTTGGATATGCTGGACACGGGTCGAGGATGTATACTTGAATGACTCGGAATCATTATAGAAGATCTCCGGGGGCGCTAGCTGTTCAGGTCTAGACATGCTGTTTATTCGAGGTTTATACCAGCGTATCCAGGCTTCCTAAACTAGGTTCCTTAACCATTATCCGTATAATTTTTTTTTTTTTTTCAATGATCATCGTATGTGGGTTGTATGCAAAGGCAAAAAAAAATAAATGTATCGCTAATGTGTGTCTTAGTATAGCTGGATGGGGGATGGTGTAGAAAGGTCAGTCCAATTAGTATTATCAATTAGTATTATCTATCAGAGATAATTTTCCTCGAGACAGAGAGGGTTCCATATCCCAAATAGTCCAAATAAAACCAAATTTTCTTGTATATTGATGCTTTACTTTATAATGTTCTTATTATACTCAAGACCTTAATCTATTGTTAGCCCTGATTGTATGGAAACCCTTTTTTTTTGTCGAACCCACCACCAAGTATTTCTGAATATGTGACAAGTTGTATTCTATCAGTATACGGGGTTCATTAATCCTACAGATAGCTTATAGTATCTACTTTTCCCCAGAATAACTCCTCATGCCTACAACGTCAATAGACTTTTCTCGGGCCAAAAATATACTAACCAGTGAACCCCCAGCTGAAGTAACTCCGGACAATTTGATATCCACTCCATACGGACTAACCATAATTGAGATACAGGGCGAATTGAATCTTCCTACCCAGTCACCAACCAATATACCGGTAACAGAAGCTACCCGGGAATATATCGACAGTTTTATCACTGTAGACGATATATACGCCGCAGTCAAGTTTGGCAGTTTGCAGTTTGATTCCCAAGACCCAACCAAGGTTGTGTTGTTCATTGGCAAGTCCCAACGGTTAATTGGGAGTATTGTAAACTTGGATAAACCGCTAGCAGTTCTACGGGTACCGGTGAAACAGTTCGAGGACCAAGCACACCAGCAAGAAGATATAAGGCTTGTTGATATAGTGAAGAAGAAACTAATCTTTAAGCAGAGACCACTACCAATAATGTGAGGAGTCACCAAAGCCACCAAAGCCACAACCAATAGTGGTTGTTCTCATAACAAACACACTTAAAGGGACAATCACAAATAATGAACACCTATACTTGTTAATCGCAAATAATGAACACTACTATGTATTATAACTTCAAACTATGCACCCCCCCCCACTAAAACTTCGCCCTCTCTACACTTCTATGGTCCCAGTTAATATGTGAACTACTTTCAAACCCAAAGTTCTGCGGATCAACCACCACCAAGTTCTCGTATATCCTCACAATATCTCTACGACTAAACCCAAGCTTCTCCTCCATGTAGTTCACAATGCTACCATGCTTCTTCAAAAACACCTCTATAGTAGCCAACATCGCCTCATACCTCGAACTAAGCAAGTTCTCAAACCCCTGCTGCTCAATGCTCCAGTTCTTTCTCCCCTGGGATATGATTCGGTCGATATCCGCATCCTCCCCGAGCTTCTCTCTGAGCTTCTTCACCGTGGCTTCAAACTTCCCCTTCAATATCGAGTGCGCCGGCTTGAGCCCAAACGTGGTCAATTCGTACTCCTTGGCGATGGTGTTTCGATCGACACCAGCTAGCAACAAGATCAACATCCCCAAGATCCCGGTTCGGTCCTTCCCTGCAGTGCAGTGGAACACAAACGGCTGGTTAACGTCGCGGATATACTCAAATACTGTCTTGTACGCAGCAGTACCCAATTCCAACATGTGCTCGTAAACATGAATATACGTCGACCAGGAAGTCATTAAATTGGCATACCTCAACGCTATAGCCTGGGGGGAATAGTCGTCGTTGGTAAATACCGGACAGTGAACTCGCTTAATGCTGGCTGCTTCCAACCCTTGGGGGTACCCGTCCTGCAACACTTCTCCATCGGAACGCAAATCAAATATAACCTTAACCCCGAGCTTTTGCAAGGTACGCAAGCCATCACCAGTAAGCCCGCCGATATTGGCACATCGGAAAGCTAAATGAGGCTTGACATAGTAAATCAAATTGCTACTGTCACCACCATTGTTCCCGGCACGTGACGCAAACGGGAACGTGGGGTGCTGGATTCTCCATCCGCCGATATCCCGAAAGTTAGTGACACCATCAACGTTCTTCCAGCGTGAGACCCGGCCAATGACGTTGGTGTTGTACAAGAACCGCTCCATTTCATTATGGGGCTGCAAGTACTCAATGATATAGTCGGAGACAAGGTAGTTGTAATTGACCCGGTTTCTCTTGGTGGGGAGCTGGCGGGGATTGAACTCGGCGGCATCGTGGTCGTTCTTGATCTGATGCACGCCAAAGAAGTTGTGATCGGCGTCGGGGATGAGCCAGAGCTTGTGCGAGTTCTTCCCCCGGTTCAAAACGTTGGCGTAGTAGGCACAGTCCTCCTTGGGAATGATATCATCCTCCATACCGTAAATACTCAAAACCGACCAGTCACGTGATAATTCTTCCAAAGTGGAGAAATCCGGTTTGGCAAGGTCCAAGATTTCTCTTGCGGCAATATTCACATTCTGCATCTTTCCGTGTCTGAGCGCCTGCAATGGGTAAAAGTCGACACCCTCTTGGTCCGAGTACCGGCTGAGGACCGTGGGCAGGTTAAATCTGGTGGAACAGTTGACCAAGTTGGGAACAATGATTGCCCTCGGATCTCCTTTTTTCAAGAGCTCATCCTGGGCCTGGGCCCAGAGAAACATCGCCACACCACCCCGGGAATGGGCAATGATAGTCGATAGGGTCAAGCTAATGTCCAAGGTGTTTTGCAGCGGGTCGGTGATGAACTCGGCGCACGCCTGGATATCCTCCAAGTCCTGGCTAAGTAATCTTCCCAGCAACTCGTGTTCATTATCGGCCGAGGAGCCACACCCTCGGAAATCGATCCGGAGGGAATAAATTCCCAATTCCGCCGCTAACCGGTGGGCAATAAGTTTCTGATAGCAATAGTCACGATGTCCGCCTTGTCCGTGAAGAATCAATGCCACTTTATGTGTAGCTGGAGGGTATCCTTCTTCAAACGGATTGGCAGAATCACGTGCGTGGGGAATGGCGATCGTACCGGCGACACCTTTTCCAATCATCACCTGGACCTCTCTTGGAGGCACAGGACTGTAGTTGGTCATAGGAGAAGTTGTCATTGGACCGTGGGGAGTTACTTATCAAAAGGAACGAGTGAGTGTAATTAGTAAATAAACTTCAGATCAGAAAGATGAGCGACAACCACCAACGGATATATAGCGGAGAAGAAGAAAGTGCTAATCAAGTATGTGGCAATTTAACCGAGGAACAACTGACCCAAAAAAAAAAAATGAATCGCCATAGTGGGGTGTGGTGGGAAGGAGGGAACTAAAATGGACTATACAGTTGTGATTGTTGTAAACCCCGAAAGGGATCTTGTGTTTCATGCTGGTAGGCGGGGGGTAAAAGGTTGTAACAGTAGCTGTTGCATAAATAACAGAACAATATGAAATGCAATGACATGTGACTGTAATATGTGAGTGGAAAATGTGACTGTGAGTGGAAAATGTGACTGTGAGTGGAAAATGTGACTGTGAGTGGAAAATGTGACTGTGAGTGGAAAATGTAACTGTCACTGTAATATGTAACTGTGTAAGAATAGGCGTTATATGACAGGAGACGGAGATATAAATTAAAAAATGCTGACTTTACCTTGTGAGGTTACCCTGTGATGCCTTGAGCTTACTCTTCAAACACTGGCTTTTTCGTCTCCATACACCTTTCTAACTTGTAAAAGAGGTTGATGGAAACAGTGAAATGTAGGATTGTAGTTTCTCCCTTTTCTCCATATCCATAAAACCCAAAGATCAAGCATTCATCAGACACCGTTGTGCCTCTCCATGTTTTGCAACAAAAACACTTCACCCCCTTTTACCACCGAAACCAAAAAAGACCCACAGAAAAACTACATCCACACCTGCACTTGTCCAGTAAACTCTGTCTCTAGTATGAGCGCCCACGATAATAGAGATGCCTATTCACAGCTAGGGAAATCTCTTCTTGATCGCCAATCAGACCAATTGGCCACCCAGCTTGCCGTGTTCCAGTCAGCACTAGTCAACTTTGCTACTGAGCACGGCGACAAAATCAAACTGAATAGCGAGCTCCGAAACAAGTTCACCCAGATCTCCCGACTGATTGGCATCGACGCGCTAGAGTTGCTCCTCTGCACTTCGGCCAAAAGGTCGTCGTCGTCAAAACTAGGCGGTGCCAACGACACTACTGGCAATTACTACGTTGCTCTAGCAGTTCGGGTGGTTGAAGTTTGCCACGATACACGTGACCTCAATGGCGGATTAATCTCGTTCAAAGAGTTGCAGTCGATACTAAGAGACACGCACAACATCTCTTTCGACGTGGGTGAGTCCGATATAGAAAAGTCGTTGACTGTATTGGACTCGCTAGGTAAAGGGTATGACGTGTTTACCATCAATGACAAAAAGTGGCTCAAGTTCTCTTCTGCTACTGGAGATAGTTTGTCCAATGACCAGAAAAAGGTGTATGAGCTTTGCGGGTTTATGGGTGGGTATGTAACCCACAGATTGCTACGGGATAACTACGGCTGGGACAAGGTGCGCTGTAAGACAGTTATAGACGAAATGATTATGAATGGGTTTTTATGGGTAGACTATCAGGGTCCCAAGGGAGAATGGCAGTACTGGGAACCATCGTGGATTTCTAGTTGATATATATATATATATACAGTGTCATATACGGGCTAATACGTACAAACTACCAGTGCCGCCCCATGCTACAAGTTAGAACCCCGTTCCTCCTCCAACTTTTTTTGCTTCTTCGCCTTGTGTCTGGCGTTAATCACCTCAAAGCTCTCATTCTGGTCCCGGTCACAAATGGGGATGTACTTGGCAAACCGTCTGCCCATTCCGTCGCCAAGGTTCATCCACGAGTTCTCCGTGGACGTGGTTTGTTTGGGTTCGTCCTTCAACACAAACTGGTTCATAATGGTAACCATTTCCCCTTTTGTTTGTAACTCGTATGCCAACCCGTTGAATAAGGTAAATGGACGCTGAAACTTGTAAAAGTTGGCAAAGTCCTTGGGGGTCTTCCAGTCCACGTTGTCGTACTCACAATCGTATAAAACAAGAGGAATCTCATTGGCCATTTCGTACAATGGTTTCGTGGGGTACTTTTCGACATCGAGCATATCTGCAATGGTTTGCACCGGCTCCAAACCTTGTCCTACAAGGAAGAGCATGGCAACCATGCACCGCACCTGGTGCCAGAGAAATGCCGTACCTTTCAAGTCGAAACAGTAATAGTCGCCTCTCACGTGAATAATCTGCGAACTATATATGTGTCGGGAGTAATTGGTGATTTGCTTCGACCCGTCAATCTTACAAAAGTTTCGGAAATCATGGGTACCTTCATACACCTTTGCTGCCTGGTTCATTCTATCTATATCAATATCCTTCTTCTGGAAGAGGTACTTATAATGTCGAAGCTTACAACTGAACCGGGCATTAAAGTCCGGCGGAGGCCGCAAACATACACCAGTGACACGAATATCCGTGGGCAACAACGAGTTCAAAATTAGCATATACTCAACCTCCTTGTCGTCGTTACCAGGATCCTTCTGTTCCTCTTCGGACAACGACGAGCGCACATTTAGCGAGATCACCTGGTTCATAGCACTCACGCCCCGGTCGGTTCGTCCACACCGCGAAAAATTACAGCAGTCTAGTGTGGGCGACGAAATCAACTTCGCCTTGGCTAACGCTTCTAGAACCACTTCCTCAACGGTGGACAATGGTGTTGGCTCGTACTGATACGCCAACCCATTATAATTCCACCCTAAATAGGCAAACCGCAATGCGATAAACCGCTTATTATACTTGCTCCAGTCAAACTTCCTTGGCTTCTTTTGTTTTTTCGCTACTGGCAATGGAGATTTTTCCGCACCGCCACGACGGGGCAGGTTTGGTAGACCCTCATTACTTGTTGATTGGAGTTGGTTGATCTTTTCAATCAACTGTTCCTTGGACCAGGTGGAATAGTCTGGAGTAGAAGATGTCATTTGTGAGGGTGATATGCTGCTATTGAACGACCTTTTACTCATCATCCAAACCCGCAAATGAAACTTCCTTAACATGCAAGTGAAGCACCGTTCTGGTTGAGTAAACACCAATGAATTGGAAAAGAAGAGAACAACAGAAAAAGAAAAATTTCATCGACCCGTTTCGTCGGTATACATTTGTACTACAGTTATGGTGGTATACAATACTACCATTGACAACATTTTTATTCACGCTTTCCGCGCATAGTTAATTATCGGCAATCCTTCACTATTTCAGAGATATTTATACCAAATGAAACTATATCCTTGGTATAAATAAAGTCTGGAAAGGTGGATTCACAATGCACTATACTGATCCAGAGCCCATCTCATCGCAGAGTTGGATTATTTTTTTTTTTCATCTACAAGCCATCTGCAATACACCACATCTAATCCACCAACTACCCACCAAGTATCCACCATGACTACAAAAGAAGGGTCTCTCTCCTGGGAGAACTTGCGATACAACTTACACCCGTGGATTAAAGATGCCATCCCGTCGCTAGGTTTCCCCACCATGACTCCCGTGCAGGCCTCCACTATTCCCTTACTATGTGGAAACAAAGATGTGGTGGTAGAAGCAGTCACCGGTTCCGGGAAAACACTCGCATTCACCATCCCGGTGCTACAGAAGGTTTCCGACCGGTTATATGCATCGGAGGATGGAGAATCTCCAGATCCAGTCAAGAGAGGCCACATGTTGGCCATTGTATTGTCACCCACCAGAGAACTAGCTAAACAGATCCAGACGGTTTTCGATACGGTGCTAAAGTATTTGCCAGAGTTCCACACACCACCAATAAAGACCCAGTTGCTCGTAGGATCGATGGATAGCGTGCGGGAAGATTTGAATTACTTCCTCAAGGAACAGCCGCAGATTTTGGTGGCCACTCCCGGCCGGTTGATGGACTTTCTCTCGTCGCAGTACGTCAAGACACAGTCGGTGGAAATCGTGGTTTTGGACGAAGCCGACAAGTTGCTCGACTTTTCGTTCGAGAAGGACGTGGTCAATATCTTGAAACAGTTACCTCGACAGCGCCGTACGGGGTTATTCTCGGCGACCATCTCATCGGCAGGGAATGCCATCTTTCGTACCGGCATGAACAATCCGGTGAAGATTGCCGTCAAATCAAAGAACTTATTGGGAGAGCAAACATCGGCACCGTCGTCATTGCAGCTTTCGTATATGCTCATTGATCCCGAGAAGAAGATAACCACGCTATTGACTCTTTTGTCAAACTACCAATTCAAAAAGGCTATAGTGTATTTCCCCACCTGCACTTCGGTCAAGCATTTCTATTCTATGTTTAGCAAAACCCAACCGGATGCCAACCTCAAGTTCTTTTCCCTTCATGGCCAACTCTCCACCAAATCCCGATTGAAAACGTTAACCAGCTTCACCGATGGAGATGTAAATATCAGCAAGTATATATTGATGACCACCGATGTTGCTGCTAGAGGCATAGATATCCCCGATGTCGATCTTGTGGTGCAGCTTGATCCCCCAACCGACCCGGATGTGTTTTTGCACCGGTGTGGACGAACCGGGAGGGCCAACAGGTCGGGACACGCCATTGTCATGCTCAATGAACATACTCAGGAAGAGGACTATATTGGGTTTATGGATGTCAAAGGAGTAACCCTTTGCCAAATGGACCCTCCATCAGTTACCAATCACGCACAATTCCAAACCAAGGTACGGAAGTATATGCTAGAGGACCGTGCTCGCCATGAACTCGGGGTCAAGTCGTATGTTGGGTTTGTGAAGTACTACTCCAAACATGTGGCCAGCTCTATATTCCGACCAGCCACCTTGGACTACTTGGGAATCGCCCGGATGTACGGATTGTTGCGGTTACCGAAAATGCCCGAGACTCGGCATATTGCCAACGAGGACATGCCAGAGGATGGGTGGTTGGGTACGGCAATAGATATGGACCAGTATGCTTATGCCGACAAACAGCAGGAAAAGGCAAGACGAGATAACTTGGAGGCCGACAAAGAAAAGAAGATCCTGGACGCCAAGCGAAGGAAAGAGTTGCGGGTGAAGAACGAGGCATGGTCCTCCAAAACTGAAAGGAAGGAGACCAAGCAAGAGCGAAGAGAAAAGATGAGCCGGAAACGGGAGTTGATCGAGAAGCAAATCATGCAAGAGTCGTCCTCGGACGAAGAAACGCTCGAGGACTGGAAAGATATCGTGAGGAATAACAAACGGAAGAAAACCGGGTCCACGATGCAAGGATCGTTTGATGGTTTATAGGCAGTACGCAAAAAGTAATAACATATTCTCGTTCATAAACTCTCCATACCACCACCCCACACACACAACACACATCTATATAGTATATTTCGTTTTTTCTTTGTTCATAATTACGATCTTTCAATCTTGTACTTTTCGCTACTTGACCGAATCCCATCAAATATAAATAGATTATCCAAGGGAATGTACTGGGCCGTGGTCAACTTTAACACCTCCTGGCTCGCCACTCCACCCATAAGACTGCACAAGTTGTGGTAGTTGCGGCCATTGTGAAATAATAGTTCGCTAAAAGTATTCAACATGCCCGGGGTCACTGGTTTGTGGGACAAGTTGACGGCCAAGATCTCGGTGAATTCGGTCAAATCGTCAATCCCCGGCTGTCGATCATTCTTCTCAATAAATAGATTAAACCCCAAAATAGCAAAATAAATAGCAAGACTCTTGGTGACTTCGCTGTCCCCATCCTGGAACACCTGGTCGATCAAACTCTCGCTGACCAAGTTTTTCGATCCTTCGGTAGCAAATAGTAGCTGGACGTTTTTGCAAAACGACGATATGTCCTCTGGGGATATTTCGTCGGGGCTTTTCCCAAGGGACGTCAATATCTCACGCACCTCCTCGGCAAATGATTGCTGATCCTGCTGGGCCTTGTTGCGGTAAAGGCCTTGCAAGGTTACGTAGTTGTTAGTATCCAGGGCCATATCGGGCAACTTGCCCATCAAGGGCAATACGTTATTATTTTTTTGAAGAAACTGTCTTAGTGCTGCTATCTGTATCCAGAACGCCAGGGAGGTGGCATCTAGTTTTCTGCCGCGGGAGCAGAGCAATAGATTCTTAATAGAGTCCGGCACCTTGGTCTCCTGCAACGCGCGGTGCCAGGAGTTGGCGGCCTCGACAAAGTTGGTCTCCACCAGGATATTTCGTGACCACGACTCGATAAAGCTTTTGAAGAGCGTCTTCTCGTGGAACGTGGCTGGCGGCTGTCCCGCGTGGTCCGACTTCCACGCGTCCAAGGCCTTTATGAGTATCACTATATACGGCACATGGGCGTGTTCGACATCGTCCAACTTATCCAAATCAAACGAATCGACAAACTCCTGCAATTGCAGCCATGGCGCGTCGATGCGCAAGTCATACGTCCTCGACGGATCGTGGGTTTCGATGATGGTTATTTCGTTGGTCAAGAGATTCAACGAGCCGTAAAACCCCACCACGTTCACCACCAAAAGGGGAATATGGCGGGACCAGAGTGAGTCAATGAGCCTGGGTAGTTGGGGTATATAGTCGCACACAATCACAACATCAAACCCGTCCCAAAACTGGCCCGACTTGTCGTTCATAATCTCGGAAACACGTTTGGCTATGGTGTACCCTTTCACCTCCTGGTTCAATTCATTCAAGTTGGCACGAACCGCCTCGGCGATGTTCTTGCCCAAGTCCTGTCTTTTCAAGAAAAAGTTGCCTGATAGATCGGCACTGGTGACTTCTCGATGGTCGATAATTGTGAATTGGCCCACGCCCGGTAGGATCAAGTTTTTGAGAATCTCACATCCGGTGGGCGTCGCATTGATTAGACAAACGTGCGAATGTTCCAAGTTGGACTGGCCGCTACTTTCCCAAAGTCGCAACTGTCTGTCGTACCTCACCTCCTTGTTATTCATGGGGTATTCGGCTTTTTCCAGTAAACTTATTTCTCCCTACCAATGTAATTGTCGTTACACTCACACTCTCGTACACAACAAAAAAAAAAATACAAATATAACAAAGCCTCTTTATTGTAACCAATTTTTTTGAGTACACACACAAAACTAACTGGTTGTCTGATTTATTAAACACAGACGATGCAAATAGGAAAGAAAGGTGGTTTAAGTTTGGACGTTTTTTTGTTAAGAGATTTTTGTCAAGAAATTTTCTTAATTCTTATTTTTTTTTTTTGGAGTTAATCAACAGCACAGGTAAATTAGGAGAAAATAGTTGGATAGGCCTGGTAAAGACTTCCAGGGAAGTGGCCGGAGAGTATAAGCGGAACATCCACAAGAAACGAAATTACGAAAGTTTATTATGACGCACATCTAACCATGAGTGGGCAGGTTGCACACCAATGCTCGACTGCCATTGGCCTGGGATACAGGGATTGTTTGCAAGTGAGAAAAAAAAAGGAACCAAACCAAACCAAAAAAAAAAAATCAACTAATAACACAAGACAACTAATTGTTCTATTGGGTGTTGTCCTTTTTTTTTGTTTCATCTGGTTAGGTGGTGGTTCCCCTCTTCCAAACAACCAACTCTAATTCATATCCATCAGGACAGGGCACGTAACCTATTGGGATGTTCTTTTTTTCTTTTTCTTTAATAAATCCACCAGCACTATATTGCTAGGTTGAATTGGTATTGCGAATTTAACTTGGATCAAAAGCGTCGTTTAGACTTCACTTGTAGGGATGAGGAAAAAAAAAACAAAAACAAAAACAAAACAATAAAAAGAAAACAAAACAAATGCAAACTATCTGCACAAACGGGTAACTGGATTATATATCAAGTTTATGTAATTTCGAACCCGCCATAATGGGAAATGTAATGATACTGGCGATGCGGGTTCCACTACCTATTGTGGGATGTGCTTGTTAAACGATGGATTTTCTTTACCAGCGCAGTAGTTTACAGGGGAGAGAGCTTGAAATAGCACTAATTCATCATAGACAAATGGTAGGCCGTTTTCTCTTATCTGCGATGCCCCCCCCCACGGGGAGAGAGCCATCTCCGCTCCAGCAAGCACTTCTTCAAAAGAAACCAAGGCATTTATATAATCCCGCGCACCGCCGCCAAAACCCAATAAACGCCGCCAGCAGTTAGTCAGAGCCGACTACTACTTTGTCTCCAGTATATGTATCACGTGATGATTAATTTCGTGCCACTACGAGGGAGTGAACATACACAATGGGCATTTATCAAACGTGGCAACTATAAAACGTCTTTCTATTTATAATATATATATTTTTTAGACCCACATGCCCATTACCATATTCGGCAAGCAGCGGTTATAGCTTGTACCAAAGAGACATACAAAAACAAACACTTCAATTGGCAACTGTTAGACTTTTATTAAGGTATAAGCCAGGAACAGACAGAGCAAGAATCGGATATGTCCCCCTCCCCCAGCCACTCGTGGCACACAAGAAAGAACACCATCTCTAGATCATCTCTACAGAAAACCCTCCGGCCCAACACCAAATGGCAATTGCAACCAGACTAAGCAAATGGCCCAAAAAAGCCAAACAAAAAAGAAACCAAGCACCTTGTCATTCCTATGTAGTAGTACAATGATAAAGGGCATCTGCAAAAATGTCGCACTCACATATATACGTTCACACAGCACACACACACACACACACAGACAAATGTCGCGCTCACTACAACAAATCAACGTCTGTGAGTCTCAAATTTACACGTGCCCCAACCAAAAAAAAAAAAAAACGGTGATAAAGACACCAAAACGGCGACACTTGACTACCTTCGTATGGTGATGCTTGCGACATTTCCCTCCTTCAAAAAGAGCAAGAAGAAAAATTTTTTTTTTTTCTTTTTTCTATCAATTTTTCACACCTCTGCGCAGAGCCAAACAAAAAAATTTTTTTTTTTCATATATAGTCTTTCAATTCCAGTTGTATCCATTTGTGAAAATTTTTTTAGAAAACCTCTTCTTCTTTCTTCCTTTCTTCTAGTCAAGAACAACATTGGAAAATGTCTGCTGCTAGTGAATCACAATATTCCACAGAAGTGCTTTCCGAGTTATTAAGCAAATTGCAAATTGCTGAAAACAAGGATGAAGCTGCTTCCAACATTTCTTCGTTTTTGAATTCGTCGATTGTCGAACACGATGTTCCAGTTGAGTTCTTTGAAGACTTGAAGAAGCAAATCAAGTCTAAGGATGCTAAGGTTGCTATTGCTGCTTTGGATGCATACACCCACATTGCTTCTTCCAACGCCTTGGCTCCATCCGTGGAACCATATGTCGTTGAGTTGGTTTCCGATGTTGCTACTAGATCCGGAGACAAGGCCAAGGAGGTCCAGGTTGCTGCCGGTGAAGCTTTGTTGGCCATTGCTCGTGCCATCACTCCTACTGCTGTCAAGGCTATCTTGCCAAAGTTGTTGGACAACTTGACTGCCACTAACAAGTGGACCGAAAAGGTTGCTGTGTTGAAGGCGGTTTCCCAATTGGTTGACACTGCCAACGCCCAAATTGCGTTGAGAATGCCGGAATTGATTCCTATCTTGTCGGAAGCCATGTGGGACACCAAGAAGGATGTCAAGGAGGCTGCCACTGCCACCATGACCAAGTCCACTGAAACCATCGACAACAAGGATATCGAAAAGTTTATCCCCAAGTTGATTGAGTGTATTGCCAAGCCAACCGAGGTTCCAGAAACCGTGCATCTTTTGGGTGCCACCACCTTTGTTTCCGAAGTCACCATGGCTACTTTGTCCATTATGGCTCCATTGTTGTCCAGAGGTTTGGCTGAAAGAGACACCGCCATTAAGCGTAAGGCTGCCGTTATTGTTGACAACATGTGTAAGTTGGTTGACGACCCTCAAATTGTTGCTCCATTTATGGACAAGTTGTTGCCCGCTTTGAAGACCAACTTTGCCAACATGGCTGACCCAGAAGCCAGAGACGTTACCAACAGAGCTTTGAACACTTTGAAGAGAGTTGGTGCCGTTGGTGAAGACGACAAGGTTCCTGAAGTGTCCACTGCCGGTGACATTGACGTTACCTTGAAGGAATTCTCCAACTTGGTTGCCGACAAGAACATCGCCAAGAGATTCGACGTTGCCCAGAACTATATTGCTGCTATTGCCGGTGACTTGATTGACGAAAGACAAATCCAACCTGAAGCCTGGTTGCAGGACATTTTGCCATTCGCCACCATCTTCTTGCACGAAAAAGAAGCCAAGGAAATCATTGAAGAATTCAGAAAGAGAGCCATTGACAACATTCCTCAGCCTCCATCGTTTGAAGATGAAGAAGACGAAGGTGAAGACTTGTGTAACTGTGAGTTCTCGTTGGCTTATGGTGCTAAGATCTTGTTGAACAAGACCCAATTCAGATTGAAGAGAAACAGAAGATATGGTTTGTGTGGTCCTAACGGTGCTGGTAAGTCCACCTTGATGAGAGCCATTGCCAACGGTCAAGTTGAAGGTTTCCCCACCCAAGAAGAGTGTAAGACTGTCTACGTTGAGCACGACATTGACGGGTCCCACGCTGAAACCCCAGTGGTTGACTTTGTCATCGAAGATGGTGAAGTTGGTTTGACCAAGGAGGCTGTCCACGCCAAGTTGACCGAGTTTGGTTTCTCTGAGCAAATGATCAACATGCCTATCACCTCCTTGTCTGGTGGTTGGAAGATGAAGTTGGCTTTGGCCAGAGCTGTGTTGAAGAATGCCGATATCTTGTTGTTGGATGAACCAACCAACCATTTGGATACCGTCAACGTTGCTTGGTTGGTGAACTACTTGACCACCTGTGGTATCACTTCTATTATTGTTTCCCACGATTCCGGTTTCTTGGACAACGTTACCCAGTACATTATCCACTACGAAGGGTTCAAGTTGAGAAAGTACAAGGGTAACTTGTCGGAATTCGTCAAGAAGTGCCCATCGGCCCAATCCTACTACGAGTTGGGTGCCTCCGACTTGGAATTCAAGTTCCCAGAACCAGGTTTCTTGGAAGGTGTCAAGACCAAGCAAAAGGCTATTGTCAAGGTTAGTGGTATGTCTTTCCAATACCCAGGTACCTCCAAGCCTCAAATTCAAGACATCAACTTCCAATGTTCGTTGTCTTCCAGAATTGCCGTCATTGGTCCAAACGGTGCCGGTAAGTCTACGTTGATTAACGTGTTGACTGGTGAATTGTTGCCAACCACCGGTGAAGTGTACGTCCACGAAAACTGTCGTATCGCTTACATCAAGCAGCACGCTTTTGCCCACATTGATTCCCACTTGGACAAGACCCCATCGGAATACATCCAATGGAGATTCCAAACTGGTGAAGATAGAGAAACTATGGACAGAGCTTCCAGACAAATCAACGAAACTGACGAACAAAACATGAACAAGATTTTCAAGGTTGAAGGCACTCCAAGAAGAATTGCTGGTATCCACGCCAGAAGAAAGTTCAAGAACTCTTACGAGTATGAAATTTCCTGGATGTTGGGTGAAAACGTTGGTATGAAGAACGAAAGATGGGTTCCTATGATGTCTGTTGACAACACCTGGTTGCCAAGAGGTGAATTGATGGAAACCCACTCCAAGTTGGTTGCCGAAGTTGATATGAAGGAAGCCTTGGCTTCTGGTCAATTCAGACCATTAACCAGAAAGGAAATCGAAGAGCACTGTTCTATGTTGGGTTTGGATGCCGAATTGGTTTCCCACTCGAGAATCAGAGGTTTGTCTGGTGGTCAAAAGGTCAAGTTGGTTCTTGCTGCTTGTACCTGGCAAAGACCCCACTTGATTGTTTTGGATGAGCCAACCAACTATTTGGACCGTGACTCTTTGGGTGCTTTGTCCAAGGCGTTGAAGGCTTTCGAAGGTGGTGTTGTCTTGATTTCCCACTCGGCCGAGTTCACCAAGGACTTGACTGAAGAAGTCTGGGCCGTTTTGGACGGTAGAATGACCCCATCCGGTCACAACTGGGTCCAAGGTCAAGGTGCTGGTCCAAGATTGGAACAGAAGGATGACGAAGAAGACAAGTTTGATGCTATGGGTAACAAGATTGCCGGCTCCAAGAAGAAGAAGAAGTTGTCTTCTGCCGAGTTGAGAAAGAAGAAGAAGGAAAGAATGAAGAAGAAGAAGGAATTAGGTGATGCTTATGTTTCTTCTGACGACGAAGATTTCTAAAGAAGCTAGTTCTTCCCGGTCTTGGTGGTTCTTTTTGTTTTCTTGTCATTATGTAGCATTTTGTAAATTGTTGATTTTGGTATATCACCCGTTTATATATATATAGATATGTAATTATCTAATTTAATCAGTGTGTTTCCTATACCGGTTTGTAAAGAGAGAGAGAGAGAGAGAAAGCGGGAGAAGCAACGATTGCACAAAAAAAAAAATGAAGTTTCTTGGCGGTTAAATTGGATAATTTGCACCCACTCTGGGATTATAAACATCTGGCTTGGAAAAGATGGTTAATCTTGTATTGGTACTCTACGTGCTTCTAGTTGCTGCGACGGCACGCCAGTTGCCATTTACGAGAATCTCCGCCTTGTTGAATATGAGTTTTAACGTGCCGCAGCCGAGGTCGCCGTGGAATATATCGTATTCTCCATACACGATTGAGTGTCCATCACACAGCCTAATCAGAGACGCAAATGATGTATGTATGAATGCCCCGGCCCTGATGAACCTAGCGCCTGCTAACCTTGTAGACCCTCTGCCACGACGAACGTGTATATATGTACAATCGCAACCTAAAAACCGAACTGGAGTTTAAAGTGCTCCTCTACAGAAACAAGATCCCCCAAATGGATATCGAGGGGTTCTTTGCCCGGAAAACCAAGCCGACGGTAATCGCACTAGCCTTTTCCGGCGGCGGCTACAGGTCCATGCTCATTGGTGCCGGGGTGCTTGCGGCGATGGATAATCGGAGTCCCGGCTCCGGCCGTTTATCGGGATTGCTCCAAGCCACTAGTTACGTCGCCGGCATATCGGGAGGCTCGTGGTTGGTGATGAGCAACTTCATCAATGATTTCCCCCCGGTATGCCAAGTGAAGGATGATGTGGATGGATGGAATTTGCAGGACCTGTTGCTCCAAGGGGTGCCGAATTTCGACCCCGCCGATATCCAGCGCCATATCGACGAGGGATCCCCAACTGGCACCGTCCGACAGGCCGGCGAGAGTCAAGAGGGGGTCATTGGCAGCATTCTAAGGTTTTTCCATTTTACAAAGTCCAACCTGACCATCCCGGTGTCCAACAAGGTGTCGGAAAAGGCAATCTTGTCCTCGTGGGTACGACTGCTATTTGCCAAAGGTTACAAAGGAGCCGACGCGGTTAGTACAAATAGGACCAAGGGTGTCACCAATAGAACCAAGGGCCTTGTCTCCAGCGAGGTCTCTATAAAGGAGTACCTCAAATTCTACAAGGAACTAATTGTCGAGGTCAAAGATAAGAAGAGGGCTGGGTTCCACACCAGCTTAACAGACTACTGGGGCAGGGCATTGGCACGCCGGATATTCACCACCCCGGCACGGACCCCGGGAATAACCATGACCGCCGCCACCAAAACCCTCGCCAGCTTCGAGCAGTATGCACAGCCGTTCCCAATAATCATGACTGTGGAAAAGGATCCCAGCAAACCAGAGTCGTCCGGCCGGCACTCGCACTCGCTTGAATTCACGCCGTATGAATTCGGGTCGTGGGACCCATACTTGAACGCGTTTGTCCCTCTAAAGTACCTTGGGTCACCCCTAAAGTCCGGCAAGTCTACTGTAGTGGCCAGCAATTTCTCGTACTGCGTTTCGGGATTTGACAATATTGCATTTATGACCGCCACCTCCTCCAGCCTTTTCAACCACATCTTCACCTACGTCTACAAAGGGTTGAAAAGCCTCCCCCTGGAGATGGCCCTCGCCATCGAGGGGGCGTTGAAAACGTTTGGCTTGAGTTCTGAATGGAAAACACTAAAGAGCCCCGAGTTACACCCTGACTACGCCTTGTACTCGCCCAACCCGTTCTACCTCTACGGAGAGAACACCAGCATTACCGAGAGCCCCGACTTGTACTTGGTTGACGGCGGGGACGATGGGCTAAACATCCCCGTACACCCATTTCTCTGGCTGGCGCGGCAAGTAGACGTGATCTTCGCCTACGACATGAGCTGTGAATTGGACAACTTCCCCAATGGGACCACCTTGAACAAAATACGCCAGCGGTATGCTGGCGACAACTACCCGTCCCCAGTGCCGTCTTTCATCATCCCGGGGGAGGAGCACGCCCGGTCCTTGTTTCCCAACGTGCCCACCCTGGAAGAGATTGTTTCACAAGGCTTGAACTCGCGACCCTTGTTTCTCGGGTGTGACATTGACAGAGACTATGGGCAGCTTCACACCACCGGCAGCCCTCAAACCACCGACGGCTCTGAAACCACCGTTTCCCAGTCCTTCTTACCCCCAATCGTCGTTTACACCGCCAATTATGCCTACTCATTTGCAGCCAACACCTCCACATTTCAACTAAGCTATACCCGCGAGCAAGTTGACGGAATGGTCAACAATGGGTACAATTTGGCCACCTACATGAACTCCTCGTTCCTAGCGGTGTGTCTAAACTGTGTATTGGTCAAGCGAGAGTATGATCGCCATGAGTATGGATTTTCCGAGAACAGACCCGGCGAGAAGGTGGAACTTCCACGCACCTGCCGTATATGCTTTGATGTTTTTTGCTGGCATGACAGTACAGAGAGGTAGGGCCTACCAAAAGGTGCCGCTATAAGTTCCTTTTTTTTCATCCATTAATCGCCAAGAACATGAGAACAGTGTTCGTTGTAGTATCACCATTATTATTTTTGCATAGGGTGTCTGTTAATTCATAGTGTGTTTTGTTACTTTTTGCCACCACATAGTTACGAGATCTGTTAGTGGTAAAAATTACCTGGCAATAGTTCTACAAATATAATGTAAACAAGTTGTCCCTCTTACCCCCCTTTCTGCTCCATCCTCTCCTACCATCACTTTTAATACCATCTCTAGCATCTTTATCATCGCTACTTTGTTCTGCTTAGCGTAACACAATACAGTTGACTCCCCCGCCCTCAAAGGAAAACAATACAAATCCGTATACTCAGAAAAGCCCGCCCATTTTTTTTCTCTCTCTCGCTCTCTTGGTTGTAAATGACCAACACTCCAGAAGGCATTCCCAGAAATCACACATACTCATATAACCCACACACTCAAATAACCCACACCTCCGTTAGGTACTCATTAATAGATACGTTTTAGTTTTTTAAAAAAAGAAATACCGTCATGGCTGGTGTTCGACAGATTAAAGCTATCGGGCTTACTCTTTTAGTGATAGCACTAGTGTTTGTTTTACACAGAACTGGTTCTAGTGCCGCCTCGTTAGTACACGCCCAAGTTTCCGACCAGGTTGGCAACAAACACGCAGCTTCTCAGAATAATCTAGCGGCCGGAGCAGCCGCACTTAAGAAACCCGGTAATTTTGTGGTTTCCAACGACCTTGTTGACTCGCAAAACGATGACGAAAAAGATGAGGCTATAAATGCGGATATCGGTAAGGATAGGGAGGAGCAGGCTGTTGGTGGTGGTTCTGGTGGTGGTTCTGGTGGTAGTAGTGGTGCTGGTGCGGATATTGATGCTGGGGCCGCTGTTGCTGGTGCGGTCGCCGCTGGTGTTGGTCCTGGTGCTATCGATAACAAACAAACCCAAGAAGACCTCAATCCATACAACCCCGCAGAGGATTTGTTGTCCATCAGATCACAGTCGCCCATAACCATCTTTTCCAAAACCTACTGTCCCTTCTCCAAGCGTCTCAAGACGTTGCTCTTGGAAACGTACGAGATTATACCCAAGCCCAACGTTGTTGAGTTGGACAAGCACCCTAATGGTGCCGAGTTACAGGCGTACTTGAAAGAAAAGAGTGGCAGAGGCACCGTACCCAATGTACTTGTGGGAGCCACCCATGAAAGCCGAGGCGGGTGTGATGATTTCGTCGAGATGCACAAAAACGGCGAGGTAATCAAGTTGCTCGTTGAATGGGCTAATGGCAAAGTGAAGGTACAAAAGAATGAGAAACCATCCAACGCGTAATACCCGAAGCTAGCCAATAGGTGGGATTGACTTTATGTATAGGCAGTTTGTAATAGATAAATAAAATACTAGTTTCGTAATGCAAATACTTCTGGTTACATGGCTGTACAGAGCACTGGATCTCCATTTGGCTAAATAAATGATTTATAAGAACTAATGTAACATTAATAAACCCTAATTAATACATCAAACTAAAACAATCTAGTTAAACACTAGTGCGTTATTTGTCATCCTGACGTGGCAGTCGATGAGATTTAATTAGAACTTGGAGAATTTCTTGGACTTGGAGGCAGTAGCAGCAACCTTCAAGACGTTGAATCTAACGGTCTTGGAAAGAGGTCTACATTGGCCAACAGTGACAACGTCACCTTCAGAAACACGGAAGGCTGGGGAGATGTGGGCAGCAACGTTCTTGTGTCTCTTTTCGTATCTGTTATATTTAGGGACGTAGTGCAAGTAGTCTCTTCTGATAATAATGGTTCTGTGCATTTTGGTGGAGACAACAGTACCGGTCAAGATCTTACCTCTGATGGAGATGGTACCAACAAATGGACACTTCTTGTCAATGTAGTGACCTTCAATGGCGGCCTTTGGGGTCTTGAAACCTAAACCAACATCCTTGTACCATCTCTTGGTCTTTCTGTTAGCCTTGGCCTTTGGGTTGGTGAAAATGTGAGGTTGCTAGTGCGATGTTAGTATAAGAGTTTGGGGGTTTAAGGGGGATGGGGAAAAGGAGAAGCGATGAGATGGGGTGGTTTGGTGGATGTGTTGTTCATGGTAAGTTGAGGGGGGGGCGGGTATTGGAATATAGGTGCATCCTATAGTTATGCCTGTTTGGACTATATTGTCGTTCTTATGTACGCTCTAGTGTAGTCCCAGGTATTTCCATTTCCTCAACTAATGTCCAGGAAAAGGTCTCTTCGTACATAACAGGAGTGCACACTTACATCCACCACAATCAAATACCCCATTTTTCTATGAAGTTTGGCCAGTTCACGAAACGATCTTTCGAGGGTGATTCATGTTTCAACCATGATATTCCCCCCCCTCCATCACTAACTGATTCCAAACACACGTTTTCCTTTTTTTTACCATCTCCTCTACTTCTCTTTCATCCTTCCATCAATGTAATAACCATCTACAAACCTTTTGGAAAGCTCTTTCAGATTGAACGGTTAATTCGGTAGCCATCTTTGCTGTTACTGGATAAGTTCAGAAGCTAAGAAACTGAAAATTGTTCTGAAAAAAAAATTTTTGTATACTTTTTTTTTTTGCTCACTAACAGCAGAGAATGCACCAGCGTTAGGGTTGGAGACCTTTGTGATACTTTTTTTTTTCCTTTCGTTTTGGTTCGTCTGTATAGTGCGACATCGCCACACATTTTGCACGTTTGTTAACGCGCGAATGGCCAGGCAGGCAAAAAAGAAAATTTGGGAGGCTACTTTTGCAATGAGGTTTTATTTTTTTTTTGGAGGAGGGGGCGAGATAGTGCGGGTTGAGGACTATATATAAAATACATCACGTGTTTAGGGTTATAACCCTAAACACGTGACAAAGTCCCAGAAGGTAACAAAAAAGAGAATCCCTCCCTCCCATTCTGGCTGACCTTCTTTACTGGTGCAAGTACTTTCCTAAATAGGAACTCTAAGTGGTGAGTATCTGGGCTAGGCGATAACAAAAACAAACAATCACGCCCTACTACAACCAGCGATACTACCGTCTTCTCAGCCCCCCGCGCTTCAGTATAGATATTAAGCCAAAAGGGGATTATATCTAGTCGTACTCAAGTATGAACTCATCTACAAATAACGGTGTTTCTTCATTGAACCGATACAATAGTTTACCGAAGTTCACCATCAATAACCCCACTCCAGGAGCTGCCATGCCAGCGGGGGGGACCACACGAATAGCGTCTAGCGATACTTCCACGTTGATCAACCCCCATGATGCCACTTATATCCATACAAATAGCTTTAACTCAGCGTCTAACCGAACGTTGAGTTCGTCATCGTCGATTATAAGCACACCAAGTAACAACATCAGAAGGTTTCAACGCCAGCAACGACAGCATGACCAGACCACTCATCAAAACACTCACCAAAACACCCACCAAGGCAACTCCAAGAAACCCGCTACACAGAAAACATCCAAGAACGGACGCTACATCAAAACCAAACTCTTGAATCTACAGAAATCCCTGAAACTGATGATGAATAACGGCTATTCTAACCACGTGCAAGCATCGCCTCGCCACACCAACCTTGCTCGTGTCGATAAGCCTACCCCGCCATTTACTGCTCATAAGCCAGCTAATGTGGATACCTATGACTATTCTGTTTTCTCCCGCCATGCTAGCGACATTGATATGCTGGACGGGAACCATTTGCCGCCGACAATCAAAGAATCGCAGATTAAGGCGTGGGAGTCTGCTGAGCGTATAAGTCGAAACATAATATTTGGCGATTCAAGTGAAGAAGAAGAGGAGGGGGAGGAGGATGATGATAAAACTGAAATAAATATCCCCAACCCAATAGTATGTATACCAGGATACACCAAAAGCGAAACCAGTGCATTTTTTGAATCCACTACCGACTACACTATTAGCAAACACAACCTGGAAAAGCCTACTGAGAAGGTGCGCCGCAGCTACCAGGACCGTATGGTTCACTTTTCTAACAACACACTTTCTGGGAAACGACTACTCCAACTCTCGCAGAAACGAGAATTCCTCTCGCGCATTTTTGGCTACAATAACCTCCTCAACCAGGAATACATAACCAACAATTCCAATTACTCCGCCATAGATAGCAGTGCCAATATCCACAAGACGCTAAACGAAGATAACGACGAGTTGAATACCATGCTCGAGGAAGACAAACTCTTTCGGGCTACGCAGGAGAAAACAAGGAAGTTGTATAATAGTATGTTGAATGGAGAAGTAAATAAGCTGGGTGATTCTTTGGGGTATAAGAAACGGAGCAGCAGAAGTTCATCTTCCTCGTCGCCAGCTACCGATAATAGCGAGATAACCTACGAGAGGGTGCGCAAGTTGATTCGCCGACGGTTGAACAAGGTTTACAATTATACGATTGAGGTGTATGAACGAAATGCTAACAATGACGATTATGACGATCACGAGTATAGAGAGCCGGGGTTTATTTCGCCAAGCGAAGACGACCAAGAGGAGGAGATGGACCATGAATTGGTGCGGTTTGCGATGACACATCTACGAGGAAAAATCAAGGAGGACATAAGCAGGGATAGTCATTGACGGGTTAGTGTAGTTAGATAAAGATGTGTGTAGGTAGTGCAGTTGATGAATGTAATAGAGAGAATATGGGCCAGTTAGTGTAGTTAGTAAGGTGGGTTTAGTGGATTGATTGTGAATTGGTTGTAAAGTTATGATACCGTGGTGGATTGATTGTGAATTGATTGTACAGTTATGATACTGTGGTGGATTAACTGCACATTCATCACATCACCACATCACCACATTACCACATCACCACATCACCACATAATATCATGTCCCCACATCCAATGCGATTACTAATAACCACAAAAGCCAACTACGATAACCTCCATCACTAAGAAAAAAAAGGGTTAACAACCTCCCCCCCTGATTTGTCATCGAATTTGTAATCACGACATCATCAACAACTATTCATTGTTTTTCCAACTACTTAAAACGTGGCAAGTTGTTCTTCTCCCCTCACCAGACGAATGTTTGCCAGTGCAAGTGTGAAAAAGGTTTTTGTTCAGACAAACACACGATTACAATTTCTTTCTCGTCAACTAAGCTCAATGGCTCCCTTATTACACGGTAAACCCATCAAGAATTACGACTACTTGGTGATTGGCGGTGGCTCTGGCGGTGTTGCCTCAGCTCGCCGTGCGGCCAAGTACGGTGCCAAAGTTTTGCTTGTTGAAAGCAAGTTTAAGAAACTAGGCGGGACCTGTGTCAATGTCGGATGTGTTCCAAAGAAAGTTATGTGGTATGCTGCTGATATGGCCCATAAGAAGCACCAGTTGAAAGGTTACGGGTTGAGTGACGACGTGCAGCACGTCCAGCACGGGGATTTCCAATGGGAAGCCATTAAGGTGAAGAGAGACGCTTATGTGGCCCGATTGAACCAGATCTACGAGAATAACCTTAACCGCGAAAAGGTGGACTATTTGTATGGGTTTGCCCAGTTTGTTAACCCCAACGGGGATGTAGAGGTGACCCTAACTGGGGACCAGGAGATTCCCTTCTTGGATGCCGGCAAGGTGTACAAGGGGGGTGAAAAGTTGGTCTTTTCCGGTGACAAGGTGTTGATTAGTTCGGGTGGAGCTCCCATTGTGCCTCCCCAGGTCCCCGGTGCCGAGTTGGGTATCACCTCGGATGGGTTTTTCGAATTGGAACACCAACCCAAATCGGTGGCAGTTGTTGGTGCCGGGTATATTGGGGTTGAGTTGTCGGGCATTTTCAACAGCTTTGGGTCGGAAACCCACTTCATTATCCGGGGCGAGACTGTATTGCGTTCCTTTGATGATCTTATCCAAAACACCATCACCGACCACTACGTGAACAAGTTGGGTATTAAAATGCACAAAAAGTCCGGCGGGGTGGTTAAGGTTGAAGAGAAGAATGGGAAAAAGGTTGTCCACTTGGGAAATGGCACTGTTCTTGAAGTTGACGAGTTGGTGTGGACGGTTGGAAGAAGGTCGCTCGTTGACTTTGGCTTAGAGCACGTTGGGGTTGAGCTCAACCACCACCACCAGGTTGTGGTTGATGAATTCCAGCAAACCTCGAACCCCAAGATTTATTCGCTTGGTGATGTTGTGGGCAACTTTGAGTTGACTCCAGTCGCCATTGCTGCAGGCCGGAGGTTATCCAACCGTTTGTTTGGTGGGGCCGGGTTTGAAAACGAAAAGTTGGACTATGAAAACATCCCCTCGGCCATCTTCTCCCATCCGGAAGCCGGGTCCGTGGGGTTATCCTCTAAAGACGCCATTGCCAAGTACGGAGAAGACAATATCAAGATTTACAATTCCAAATTCACTGGTATGTACTACGCCATGATGGACAGTGACGCCGATAAGGCACCAACCGCTTATAGAATTGTTTGTGCCGGACCCGAGGAGAAGGTGGTTGGTCTCCATATTGTTGGAGACTACAGTGGGGAAATCTTGCAAGGGTTTGGGGTTGCCATAAAGATGGGGGCCACCAAGAAGGACTTTGACAACTGTGTAGCTATCCACCCAACCTCGGCAGAAGAGTTGGTCACCATGACTTAGTGTTGTGCGATGGTGATGTTATTCTTATAGTCGTAACTCTTGTTTTTTTTATTTTCCATTAAATATACAATAAATAGAACTGAAAGTCGATACATTATACACACAGATATAACTCACGATCCGGGGGCTAGGCGGTGTTTACAGCAGTCACCTTCTTCCGGGACGTGGTGTCGCAGACTCAATACTTTGTTCTCTTTGGAGGTGGCCCTCTAATTGGTGGTTTGGGTTTATCGCCCGGCTTCATAAAGAACATGGGTGCGTTTCGCAAAATGTCAGGAACACTAATAAACCGGATTTTCGACCCGCGCACAAACACTTGGTTCATATAGCTGGTGGCCCCGGTTCTTCCTTTCGTGATAACCACATCGTAGAGCGAGAGGTTCATGTTATCCTCGTTCTCTAATAGTTTACCTCGGTATGTATCTCCAGTGGTTAGTTCTATAGATATCACATGGCCCTGAGCTTCATTTAGAAGCCTAACAGGCACTCCAGCTGACATTGTCTATAAAAGCGACCCGGTTGTAAATGTGTCCTATCTGCAGAAAGTGTCGTGCTTTTTGAGATGGCACTATTTGCAGTAGGATATGCCAGCTATATATAGTGCAAAAAGTGTATAAGCTCCATTTTTTTTTTTTTTGGTTCGGATTGTCGCTGTTTGTAAGAAAATGTCGTCGTCATCTGACACTCCAGAGTGCGACATTGCACATAGTGAGTGCGACATTGCACATAGTGGCTGCGACACACCTCTCCAAGTCAAGGATAAATCAGGGGGGAAATGATCTCGTGAGGAATAATTCAGCAATTGCACTCACCAGCGCTGTAGTATAAGTGTGTTTTATTAACTTTGGATGGGTCACCTCCATGCTAGAAGTGGCTTTGGTCGGAGTGGTATTGAATATAGAAGTGAACAGAACGCAACTGGGCTAATGTCGCACAGGTCATCACCCACTGCATTTTGCGACATTGGGCTCGTTTTTTTTTTTTGTTTTTTTTTTCTGTCATGTCGCAAAGGGAACTAAAAGTGCGACACTGCCAGGTAGCAATATCGTATGACTGGACGGTAAGACAGTACTAGACCAACGGAACTAACGGGACATCTATGGTTCCTGATGATATGAACTACCATACCTAAGTCCAGACTACTTGAACGCACACAAATCAACGAGCAATACTTCTCGCTTCCTAACAATATTCTGCTGTGAGACAAACTTTCCTACCATCTCGATGACCAATCCTGTAAATAGTAACCCCGCGAAACCGCATCGCAATCGTGTCCCTGTATCGTGTTTAGTGTGCAAGAAGCGGAAAGTCAAATGCGACAAAGCTAAACCTGCATGTGGGGGGTGTGTGCGTAATGGAGCTGGGCATTTATGTCAATATATAGAGCCGCCATGGGCCGCTGACTCTACCGCACCAGCAAATATGGCCACGTTTAAGGTGGAGGACACGGCTGAGTACAAACTGTTGAAGCAGATTAGTGACGATAGAATACAGAAACAGCATGAAGAGATTGAGAACTTGAAGCGAGAGCTTTTGGTATTAAGACAGCTGGATAGGATAGATCACACTCCCACTAAACTGTCCATTCTCCGCAAGTTGAACCCCTCACTATCTGGTCAAGACGTAGTAGAAATTCTGCAAGATTTAATCTTTACTCGGCTTGTTTCTCTGCCTAGAGGCTTGGGGTATATGGACATATACTCCTGGTTCAACATTATTAAACTAGATCCATATTTGACGTCACTCTGGTTCAAGATTACCAATTTGCAGAAACTATACCACACATACAAGATGAACGTGTTGAAAAACAGTGCGTCAAATGGATCTGCTGGAGCAATAACCGATAGTGTAGCTCCGTCCAAACAAGTAAACATGCTGGGAAAGCACTGTCCAGTTGGAGAGTACGAAATCAATCTCTTAGCTAAGGAAACTAATGGTGTGTATGCCCGTGAATCGTCTCCTCTGGTACTATCTAATAGTGACCTGCAGCCTCTAGATAAGCCTAATTATCGTGGATTGAGTAAACGACTAGCTAGCAAGATGGCAAAGATATGCGAGTCCATGATGGTTTTACGAGGGGAAAGTATGCCGTGCACTATTGCCGACTTGCGGGGTATGCTTGATAGTTACTTCAGCGTGTCGGGGAATCTACTAGGCTACTATAAACGACAAGTTACAAAAGTGTTAGGAAAGGACGACTCCAGAACATACGTTAGTATGGGCCACCATACGGGAATTGACGGACCCGCAAAGTACAGCCTGTTTTGTACCAGGTGTACTTTTTTGTGTATGTTGGCAATGGCAGTGGAGAGTGAAACCAGTAAAGATGGAAGCCCTGGCCAGGACAATTTGATTGTGGATAGGAAACTGGCTCTATTGGATCAGGTTCAGGATGTGCTAGCAACAGAGCTAGTTGCAAACTCCTCTATATCCGTGCCGATAATCTCGGCCATTGTAGCTCTATTAAATAGACGTATTCTTGTGTGTCGCCAGGGACAGGGTACAAGCTTCAGAAGGTTGTTACAGACATACCTACACCTACTTGTGAATGACGAGGGTTCCATTGGTCTTTGTAAGGACCCGGAATTGATTCGGCTCATGCGAAGCAATAACCAATCTTCCCGGCATAAACAAATCACAAACTTGAAAGTGCACTTTTGTTTCCTTTGGGTTGACACAGTTCGTATTTGCAATCTTGTCACGTTGGGGTTTACTCCTCTCGAGAAGTCTTCGCGTGGCTTGAATACCCAGGTGTGCCAGCTCTATAATAGGATCATCGAGGCTGAGAAAGGGGGTCACCATTTAAACTATTTGGTTGGTCTAGTCGCTAATAAGGACCAACAGAGTTGTGATGGGTTGGTGGCGTCGCAGCATGTACATTACCTTGTAGCCAAAGTGTCCCAAGCGATTCGTGATGGCACTTTATCCCAGCCGGGTGCCCAGCCGGGTGCCCAGCCGGGTGTTTCGAAAACCACTGACCAGTTGCCAGGACTAATATGCCAGTGTTCTGTGTGGATAGAGGACTCCATATTGCGCATGTTGCTGGATCCGTTTAGACGTTTGGAGATGTGGTGTATTTTGCATTACTTGCGCTACTTTATGAGTTATATTATGCTACTACAAACCGAGGAAGATGAGAGTGGCGGTGATGTTGAGTTGGTGCCGGTGGTTTTCACCAATTTGCTCGAGACGGTGAAACTATGGAAGCAGAGCATACTAGAGTCTCCCGCGAAGGAAGGTTCCCAGTATGTGTTACTTGTTATCACCGATTTACTAATGAGGCTAATCCAGTCGGTTGTGGGCTTGCTCATGCGAATCAAGCACGACACTGATCTCGTTGGTGCCCAATCTGGTCGCCCACGCAAGTTTTCTGCTGGGGTTTATACCCAGTTGGTCTCGGTCGCTGATGAAGAGGCACCTGTTCCCCTCAAGTGTGTAAACGAATTGGCAAATAAGGAAATTGGCGAGATTATCGACTTGTTGGAGCGTGAAGGGGGTGCGGTGGTGAAGCAGCGACTTTTGAAGCTATCCAAGCTATGGAAGTTCTACTTGACGTTTATTGCCAATACCAGAAAGATAAATGTGGTTGATGGTGGCACGGTTAACTATGCTGCTATCCATGCAGGTGTACCTGAATTTAGAGCGATGTCTCTTAAGGAAGGCCAAAGAACAAGCTGTCCGGTGTTGAATGAAGACCCTACGGGTAGTTCCATTAATGGTGGTGCAAATGGGGCCAAGACGGAGTACCCCCGGTGTCCTATATCCCAAATTACTACTCCTATGAGTGATGAGGATATGCCGTTGTCGAAAACGCCCGACCCCGGAACCCGGAAGAGAAAATGCCCGTTTGACCATACGGAGGTGTTGAACAAGTCGTCTACTTTGTATAATCCGATAGAAAGTAACATGCGCGGAAACCGGGGCAGTAATAAGACAAATGGGGAACTAGCTAACTCAGTAGCTGTAGATCCAGTTGTTTCTACCCCAACATTGCCACCCAGCAGAACTTTTGTGGACGTCAGTGATCCAGAACCTGTTCCCACATCTGTTCCCACACCTGTTCCAGAGTCGATTTCTACTCGGCCTCCGGTTACACCGGACGATAGTTGGATTACTACGTTTACCCTCGGGATTGAGTCGTTTGACTTGTCGCAGTTTAACGACTTTGATTTCGAGTTTTTGGACAATGAAAGCCTTCTACTGCAAATTAGGTAATATTTACCGGCTAATGTGATGTACAAGAGGATGAGACTATGGATGTGTGTTTAGATATGGGTGGGTTCTTTTCGGAGCATACTCCATTATTTTATCCACTCTATTACTTATTTATTACGTTTAAATAACGAGAATACGGATACTTCTCGAGGGGAATGGTGCAGTTCGTATTTGGGGAACTGGAAATATGAGAGAAGGTACCCCGATTGATAAAACTGGGTACTACCATTGAAAGTATGGGGGATAGATCGATGTGGGTATAGGTATTACACAAAATAGCACACATTGATATACATATCCACCACGACACCAATTTACAAAATATAAACCCCACACACCACCAATTTACAAAATATAAACCCCACACACCACCCACTCCAGTCCTGCTGCAATCATACTTCCACCCTAACCAATACCCTCATCCATACCAACCCATACTCCACACTAATTAGTATAACACCATTTTTGGCCCATAAAAACAATGCCACCATTGTCACGTATTTTTTCCATTCACGTTTCCTCGGCACACATTTTTTTTTTCACTCTTTATTCCTCTCCCACAAGGATACCCACAGACTAAGGGAATATGATGGGGATGCTGCGGTGTGAGTCCATGAGACACCTACGGCTTCGTGGCGGAATGGGGCCCGTTATGAAGGGGAATCGACTGTTGTTGGGGATGCAGATTTCAGGCAGAAATCTCGCCACTATGGGCCAGGCGCCCACCAAATCAAGGTCCTACAAATGGTTCAAGATTGGACTTGTGCTTGGTCTAGGAGGTAGCGGTCTTTATTATACAAACGATACGTTCAAGCATTCGGTACTAACTGTGAATCGTGTGTCGGTGGTTGTTGTGGCTATGGTTCGGTGTTTTGCTTTGTATAAGGATGTTCTTGGTCGGGAGTACTCCACTGGTGACGACCGTAACACTGCTCTTTCCAAAACCCACAAAAAGTGTGCCGAAATAACCTTGAGGGCGTTGGAGAAGAATGGCGGTATATACATCAAGTTGGGCCAGCATATTACTGCGTTGACGTACTTGCTTCCCAAAGAATGGACGGATACGATGATACCTCTCCAGGACCAGTGTCCCAGGTCTTCCCTTGACGAAATCGAAGCTATGTTCAAATCGGACATGGGAGTGAATGGTTTGAGTGACGTTTTTGAAGAGTTTTCGCCGGATCCTGTTGGTGTTGCCAGTTTGGCCCAAGTTCACCTTGCTACAATGAAGGTCACTGGTGAGAAAGTTGCTGTGAAGGTACAGCATCCGTCACTTAAGGAGTTTGTTCCTATCGACGTGTATTTGACCAAGATGGTGTTTGACTTGATGTATATAGTGTTTCCCGAGTACCCCATGACCTGGTTGGGTGACGAGATGCAAAACTCGATCTTTGTGGAGTTGGATTTCACCAAAGAAGCGGAGAACTCTCAGGAAACCGCGAGATACTTTCGTCAGTACCATGGTGTGACGGCGTTGAGAATACCCAGCATTGTTGAGGCTCAACCGAGGATCTTGATTATGGAGTATGTGGCTGGAGCCCGGTTGGACAACTTGGAGTATATGGATAAGAATGGGATCGACGTGACGGAGGTTTCTGCGTGCTTATCGCATATTTTCAATAATATGATCTTTACTCCCAATGTTGGCTTGCATTGTGATCCTCATGGGGGTAACTTGGCAATCAGGAAAGTTGACAACCACGACAACCACGCGCACAACTTTGAAATAATCTTGTATGACCACGGTTTATATAGAAACATCCCGATACAGATGAAACGGGATTACGCCCATTTCTGGTTGGCAGTGTTGGATAATAATGTGCCGGAGATGAAGGAGTATGCTTATAGATTTGCCGGTATTGAGGGCGAGCAGAAGTTTCGAATTTTTCTTAGTGCCATAACCGGCAGGGCTCCAGATACCGATATTAAGACTAGGCGGTCAGATGCGGAGATTGCCGATATCCAGACACTGTTGAATGAAGAGAGCGGCGTGCTTGAAGACTTGATGGATATCTTGAGCAGAATGCCGAGGATGGTGTTGTTGATATTGAAAACCAACGATTTAACAAGAAACCTCGATGAGAACTTACACAGTATATTGGGCCCAGAAAGAACGTTTATGATTATGGCCAACTACTGTGCCAGGTGTGTTTATGACGAACGTAGGGAACAGATCCGGGTCCAGTTTAAGAAGTCATCTTTGAAGAGGTATATTGAGGTGATTAAGAATTGGTGGCTGTACCAGAAAAGAGTCAGTATGTTGCATGTATACGATTTCGTGCTTATGATCAGAAACGCTCGAACTAGATTGTTGGGGGTATAATTGAATAGAATTGTATATAGCGGTTTTTTTTTTTTTATTTTTGCAGTTTTCTTTTTTGGAAATTGTAGATGTGTATTATACCTATTTCGTAGTTTTATGGCAAGTCCTGTCTTATCTTATCGAGCAAATTGTTGATTCGAGGCCCCATCAATGGCTGTCCTGTTCTCGTGTGTTTAGAAAATTGCTCCTTCTTTGTTTCTCTCTCCTTGGCGTTCTTTTCTAGTTTCATTCTCTTCTCCTGGATGGCTTTCAATTTAGCTTGTCTCTTCTCGTCTTTTCTCTGTCTCACCATCTCTGCACGTTGGGAGAAGTTGATTGGTTTTTTTGTCTCCTTGCGGGGGGGATGGTGGGGGGTGTGGTCTTGGTTATCGTTGTCATCGTGGTTGTCCTTATTATGCTCCTCTATGCCTTCTGACTTTAGCAATTTGAAGTAATTCTTTCTTATTCTCGCGCGATGAGTTAACGCTTTCTTAATGTCCGTCGCTTTTGCTTCACGACGATCAACAAACTTTTTCTTTCCTCTAGAACTGCGGAACTTATCTGAAGGCATGCCGGGTACTGCTTGGGAGGGGGGGGAGTTATCAGGATGTAATGTGGTTGTTTGCGATGGAGATGATCCGATGAGTGTTCTAGTTTTCGGTATACAAGTTGGAAAAAAAAAAAGATTACACAAATTCCTGGTTGGGGGGGGCGAAGAGGATAGAGACAGAAGTAAACTTGATATGCACACTGAATCTCCAGGAGAAGTGTCAGTATGAAGAGTGGACCTGGCTTCATAATATTAGCCACCCAGGGGCGTGTTCTTGGAGCAATAGCTGGTGTCGAATCGACGTGGACATATGCATAGACCATAGTATTACCCTCATCGCACAAATGCTGTTTTGAAAAGAACGCCAAAAAAATTCGCTTCACTAGCTCAGTTGGCAGAGCGTCAGTCTCATAATTTGTATTGTGAAATCTGAAGGTCGACAGTTCGAACCTGCCGTGGAGCATTCTTTTTTTGTTATTATACCTTTTATTGTCTACAAGTTGGCACAACGAGCACTATAGAAGATCATATGGGCATTCATTCAGTGAGGATGTGAACTTGCAGCCCCCTTTTTTTTATTGTTGTTAGTATCTAATAAACTAGCTTTAACTTTCCCAGAAACATTTCCAGTGAAATTGAGTTTCAGGTTACATCTGATAGCGCCACCCAGCATTAGCTTTGAACTTGTTGATGTCTAAAAAAATATAAAACCTTATACTCAGCACAAAACGGGGTACCTTTGTGTTATAGTTGGCTTCACAGCATGATTCGGTTATCTCCATCATGGGAGTGTCTACAGAAGTAAAGGAAAGCCAAGAATAAAGCCAAGAATACTTATTACAACGTATAGGTTGTGAGCCATAAGTAACATATACCCGAGACGACCTCTACTAGTGTAGCCCGCCTGAGCCATGGAAGTTTGTGTTCAATACTCATGGACCAGTGTGTTGCGGCAATACATAAAAATAGCACACATAAAAAAAAACGCATCCAGTTAAGCGCATACACTTGTGTCATCGCATACGATGCAAAAAAAAAAACTGATTCCATACCTGTTTCTAATCATTATCGATTGTTTACATACAATGTATCTATGTGGTAGCCGCTTAAGAGCTTAATTATCAGTGTATTGTTCATCCCGTATTCATAAGAATTTGAAAATCTCTTGATGCCAAAGGGAACCACCAGCATCAATATAAATATCCCCCGAGAAATCCGCCAACTGTGAAGTTTTGTTTTTTTTCCCCTCCTCCTGATTTATCGTCACATTATTGAAAAAAAACAGCAACCACCTTCAAGGATACACAAGATGGCTCAGTTATCCTCACAAGGTAGCAACGCTATCATTTACTTGACTTATGCTTTTATGCTAACAACTGCCTTGTACTTGGCATGGAAATACTCATCTGCGGACCTGTTCTTACAATCCAATGGTACCCAAAGAGGTATACCCTTGGCCTTAAACTTTATTGCTTCAGGTACGTTTCCCAATTTACAGTTCAACGAGTAATACTCTCCCAGGCAAACCGGTTTAATGATGTTTGCTCTAGTAGGCTTTTCTCTCCATATGTTTTTGTTTTTGGTTTTTTTTTTTTTTGGTTTGTTTTTGCACCTTTTATCGGAACATACAAACTAGCGGGTGTCCCTTGATTTCTTAAGAGAAGTGGAGGGACTGAGATCATACCGTGTGGACTCGATCAAGTTAACACTTGCGTGAGGAACAGTTTACTTTGTAGTCAAAAAGAAAAAGAAAAAAAAGGAAAGAAAGACAACGCTCCAATGTCTAGTATACTAACGGTTTCTGTAAAGCCATGGGTGTGGGTATTCTCACCACATATGCCCAAATCGCCAATCTTTCTGGGTTGCATGGTCTTTTGGTCTACACTATCTGTGGAGCTATCCCTATTGTCGGATTCGCCCTTTTTGGTCCTATCATTAGACGCAAATGTCCCGATGGGTTTATCTTGACCGAGTGGGTGAGACACCGGTTTGGCGTGGTCACCGCGTTGTATTTGTCGTTCTTCACCTGCTTGACGATGTTTTTATTTATGGTTGGAGAGTTGTCGGCGATTCGCGGGGCGGTGGAGACATTGACCGGGTTGAATGCCTTGGGCGCGGTCATTGTAGAGTGTGGTGTAACCACGATCTATACCTTTTTCGGTGGGTTCAGAATAAGTTTCATCACCGACAATTTCCAGGGCGCGTGTGTATTGGTGTTGTTGGTGATTTGTAGTGCTGGCATGGGCACCTACATTGAGATTGACACCTCCAAAATCGGACCCAGTGGCTTGCTTGAAGCCAACAAGTTGGGGTGGCAGTTAATTTACGTTCTCTTTGTAGCCATCGTTACCAACGACTGTTTCCTCTCTGGGTTTTGGTTGAGAACCTTTGCCAGTAAGACCAATAAGGATCTTTGGATCGGGACCTCGATTGCGGCGTTTGTCACGTTTACCATCTGTACCTTGGTTGGTACCACGGGGTTCCTTGCCGTGTGGTCGGGAGACTTGATGGTGGGCGACGACATGGGCTACAACGCATTCTTCATCTTGTTGGCGAAGATGCCCCGGTGGATTGTGGCGTTTGTGTTGATCTTTTGTATAATTTTGTCCACCTGTACTTTTGACTCGTTGCAATCGGCGATGGTGTCGACGATTTCCAACGACTTGTTCAGAAACAAGCTCAAGTTGATCTACATCCGACTCTTGGTGATCTTGGTGATGGTCCCGATTGTGGTTTTGGCGGTTTTAGTGGCGGATAACATTTTGCAGATTTACTTAATTGCCGATCTCGTATCGGCGGCCATAATCCCTGCCATATTCCTCGGCTTGAGCGACCGGTTATTCTGGTATCTCCGTGGGTTTGACGTTATGTGCGGTGGTTTGGGTGGTTTGGTGGGGGTGTTTATTTTCGGGACTGTTTACTACGGCAGCGCCAAAGAAGGAGGAAAGCTTTTGTTGATCTGGAACGGGCTTTATGACCCCGAGGATTGGGGGGCATTTGGGGCATTTGTAGTTGCACCATTTGGCGGCTTGGCGATAACATTTGCAGCTGCGGGATTAAGAATTGCGGCTGCTTATATTTACAGTAGGGTTAGTGGAAAGGAGTTTACTGCGTTTGAGAGACCAGTAGTGGTGGAGACAGAAGAGGTGGGTTCCGTGTATGGGTCGACCGAAGAGGAGGACGATATGAAGAAGGTGGCTGCGTGATTTCGGCTGCGAAATCAGTAAAGAGTTCAGAATATATAGTATATGGTTAATAGAGGTACAACAATTGATGAAATAAATATTACTCGGTTTGTATTAGTATGTCGCCTCCGCCATGGCATGTCAATACCAATTGGCATGTCCATTAGAATGGCCGAGCCCACGTTGTATTATCCACCTCATCTCGTAAGCAAGATAATGCAGCAGGGCATCTTTTTTTTTCTCTCCAACTCTTATCAGAAGAATCTACCAAAAGCCCACCTCTTTTACCTTCACCATATCCTAGTTCTACCCCCCACCCACCGTAATCAATGTACTCGATCGACGTCCCATTCTCGAAACGGTTGGTTCAATGCATTTGCGCCATTGTTTGGTGCTTGCTTTCGGGAGGACCAATCTTTGGATTCGCGGCGTTGAAACCGGTTCTTATCAGTGAGCAGGTTTACGAATACACTTGCTCCAATGCCACGTCCACTAACTCTACTGCTGCGTTGTTTATTCTGGACGTGACCACGTCTTTCCTCTCGGTTACTGGCGGCAACAAGGATATCGTTGCCAAGTGCCTGGAGCAGGACTTGAAGTTGAATATGATGTTTGCTGTGGCTGCAGCCTTGACTAATGTATCGGCTTTGGTAATTGGAAGGGTGTTGGATGTGTTTGGTCCTCGCATTTGTGGGTTGTTTGGTGCTGGGTTCATTTTTCTTTCTTGTGCTATCTTCATTTTCGCCCACCACATCGAACGCGTGTTTGACCCGTACTTGGTTGGGTACATTGCCTTGGCCCTTGGGGGTCCGTTTGCGTACATTTCGTCGTTTCAGTTGTCCAATTCGTTTCCTAAACGAAGCGGAACCATATTGGCGTTGATAACGGGGGCATTTGATGCGTCGTCGGCGGTGTTCTTGTTGTACCGGATTCTATACATTAACTCGGGTGCCAGTTTTACCTTACAGAGGTTCTTTACGGTTTATCTTGCGGTTCCCATTTTTATCACCCTTGCTGAGCTTTTGATTATGCCCGGGGAGTCGTACCAGTCGAGTCCAGATAGCACGTTGTGTGTGAATGACGAGGAGAATATCTCCCATCGGGTATCTCCTCGGGTGGAAGGCTCAGACCATAATTCGGACCATCCTGAACCTGGTGTCGCACCCATAACTGCCGAGCTACTTCAGGATGAAGCCTCGCCGCTTTTGCAGCCTCCCCAGCTGAAAAAACGCCGTGATTCGTTTGGTGACTCGTTGAAACAGCCCTACGTCGAGGAAGGGGAAGCCTTTTTGGTGCAACACTCTGGTGGTGTATTTGGAGTGTTGCATGGCTATTCGGCGCGGTACCAAATCCAAACGTATTGGTTTGTGTTGATTTGTCTATTCACCACTATACAGATGTTGCGTTTGAACTACTTTGTGGCCACGATTGGAACCCAGTACCAGTACATCTTTGCGTCAGTAAAGTTGGCTGAGCGTCTTAATAAGTTCTTTGACATTGCCTTGCCATTGGGAGGAATTGTCAGTGTTCCGTTTATTGGGATGTTCTTGGACAACTGTTCGACTTTGGTGGTGTTGACGGGTCTTTTGTTTATCTCGCTTACGATTGGTGTTTTGGGGTTGGTGGCCAATTACTCGTTGGCGGTAATTGGGGTGTGTATGTTTGTCGCTTATCGCCCATTGTTCTACACCACCATCTCCGACGTTTGCGCCAAAGTGTTTGGATTCGAGACGTTTGGCACTGTATACGGGGCTATAATCTGCATTAGCGGGGTGTTAAACTTTGGCCAGTCGTGGTTGGACAAATTGACCCACACCACGTTCAAAATGGACCCGATTCCTATCAATGTGATTTTGGTGGTTGTGACTGGGGTAATTGGAGCCGTAACTATTGGGTACGTGAGGGTTCAGGCGAAAGCAAGTATTGATAAGAGGACATTGGCCGGGGGGTGATAGATAGGGGAAGAGATTACCGATTTAGGTTGGTTAGTTACTGCTATCCAATACATAACTAATAAATAACTAATAAATAACTAATAAATAACTAATAAATAACTAATACGTAACCAATAAATAACAACCCTCGTGTCCCGTACCTGAGCATATATAGAGCTGAGGTTGGTGCTTGCAAATACCAAAACGGAACCCGAAAAAAAAAATCAAAAAAATAATCAACACCATTCGTCACATTGATGGACACATCAGATAAGCAATATGAAAACAGTCACTGCTGGTGTGGTTCTCTTGCTTGTAGGGGCTGTCTACTGCTCCATTGGCGATCTTTTGCCGGAATTTCAAGAGTGTGTGCGAAAATGCTCTTGTACGTCAAGTTCCTTTCTCTGGTCGTGCGCAGCCAACTGTAACTACGAGTGTCAGCAGTTGATCACTGATCAGCGGGTATCCAGTGGGCTCGAGATGGTGCAGTTTGATGGCAAATGGCCGTTTATTAGGGTGTGGGGAGTTCAGGAATTCTTTTCCACGTTGTTTTCCGTGGGGAATTTCTACGTCAACTACCACAATATATTCAAGATCCAGCGTCAAATACGAAGAACCACCGAGCGGGAATTCAAGGTGTTGTACTGGCAGTACTTGTGGTTGTTAGTTATAAGTTGTGTTGGATGGAGCTTCAGTAGCATATTCCACTTTCGTGATACCGCCACCACTGAGACTCTCGACTATTTTGGCGCATTTGCAATCATGTTGGCGAACTTGAACGCAATTGTTGTGCGGTACTTGCATTTGTTCCGGGAGTCACGGGACCGGATGCGAAATCTCTGGCATATGTCGCTTGTGGGGTTGTACATCTACCATTGCCGGAGGTTGGCTAACCAATGGGATTATGCCTACAATATGGAGATAAATGTAGTGGTTGGGGTGGCGGGAATGGTATTTTGGATCTTGCACTCTCTTTCTGTGTTGGCCCTATACAACCGAAACTTTATCATCTTTAACAATTCTATCCAATTGTTACCATTTGAGACGAAAATACTCGCGAAATTGAACTATTTATCAATGTCCAAACCCAAACTAATACCATTAATTCCCATACTCAACAATCTCGTCCTTGCGTTTGGCTTGCTGTTTGAATTGAACGACTTTGCCCCGATTGCGCGGCTTGTTGATGCCCATAGCATATGGCACTTTGTTACTATGTTCCCGCCGGTATTGTGGTACGACTGGAATATTTGGGATGTGGAGATGTTGAAGATTGTCACGAATTTGGATGGATCCAAGGCATGAGCAATTACCCGATCTGGCGACAAATGGGGAGGGTTTGCCTGTTGATAAACGTGGGTGTAGCTATTAAAAGCAAGTGCCACCAGAAGAGCAATCCCGAGGAACAATCCCCAGGAACAATCTCAAAGAACAATCCCCCCAAAAAAAACAATTAACGAAAAACAATGGCCAGGGGGGGGAGGTAATGGGTTCACGATATTTGGCAGCATTAATAGCAAAACAGGGATATGTATAAGGAGTCGAGGGGGGTAATCATGGAGAGAGAATAGAGAGCATTGTATTTTTTTTAAAGGGACGGGGGAAGACTGCAACTTCACATAGAGTATACGGTTAATATGTATTAAAAACCAAATAAACTAAACATTGGAGAATAATTGGGTAAAAAAACAGCAAATCTTATGCTGAGGCTCTTAGTAATTTCAATCTGTTTTGTAAAGCTCAGCACATAACACAAACACTCTACTTTCGGAAATGATTATTACTGAAATAGCTAAGAATGCAATGGAGAATGAAATAGCCATCGCAGAAAAACAATTGAATCAAGAAAAATAAAAAAACATGGCTGACGAGGTAAAAAAAAAAAAAAAAAAGATTGCAAAAACAAAAACAAAAGAAATAAACTAATGCACTATGAATCTAACTCAGCTGTAGGGTAGATACCAAAACGACGGCACTGGAATCACTCCAAAGTGTTGAATAAAAACATGAATAATGCGATTGGGTCTAAACATACTATAGGTTCTGCCAGTTGTTTCCTGATGGTTTAGGGAGAACCTTCTATGGATTTCCTATGCATGTTGATGATGCATGTTGGTGATGCAGGTCTGCTTAAATGGGCAACCAAATACTTGGGGGGGCGGGGTTTTCTTTTTCCTCCTCGTTGTTTTCTTGGAAACTCCTTTTCACGGGGGGGGATAAGCTTCCAAACACAAAGTGGTCTAAGCTCGAGAACACGAAGTTGGTATTCCCTGGCAAAGCAGACCCTATACCATATGACAAACTGGTGAAGGTGCAACCTATAAACCGAAAAAAAAATGAACGTGATAAGTGGAAGGGGGCACTGGGAAATGTGCGAATAAATAGGTGAATGTAATTAATGAATGGGAAGGTTACATTCCAGCAATGCTAATATTGTGATTATATTGGTGATTAAACCGGGGATAAAAAATCAGTTGTTTTACACCGGTGGTCAACGAATGACATTCCCGTAGCAATCAGATGGGGATGAGGGGTTTTCCCCGTTCTTTGGGTACAGCTCTTCTTCTGGTGCAATTTTTCGCCCACCTGTAAATGACGGTGGAGATAAATACTACAAGCAATAGCCGTAATATATTGTCGAACAGAAACACATCAGACAACTCGAGCGAACTGAAGAAAGCTACAAAGTCGTTCAACGAGGAGGGTGGTTGCTGGGATTTGGCATAGAACTGGTGTTCCTTCAATAAAGTCTTGTCTTCTGTAGGTGAGGGGATCATAGGCGTAGAAGCAGATGGTCTGTGACAGGCAGGTGGGAAGAAACGTGTGGATGTGTATTTGTGGTGAAGATATAGGAGAAGAGCTGACTAGTCCGGGAAAAGCAGAACAGCTGGAGGAGAATAGTGGGCAGACGGAGGTTTTATAGTTTCTGTTGGGGGGGCAGGTGTTTCTGGGCAGAAAAGCCTCTTCGGACTGACGTAAGAACAAACGAGGTGTTACGGAAAAAAAACGCTCAAGCGACTAAATTGAAGTACAGGCAAACACACAAACAATCAGACAAACAATCAGACAAACAATCAGACAAACAAGCAAACAAGCAAGCAAACAATCAATCACACAAACAAATACACAAACAAACATAACATAAAGAGTCAAAGTAACTAAAAATAAACCAGCACAGGAATACTCTAGAAAACTCCTGCAAGCACAACCCTGTTCGACAAAGGAGAGATTGGGGACATGCATAATACAAGTGGCTGTTTCTAATACTTATACGACGCTATTCTTGTTGGATACGGTTTGCAGACTCCACGATTCCTCACAAACTCACAATTCAAACACAACAAGGATTTGGTTTAGTCTTCAACCATTTTGTTTACATTAGCCTCTGTTCGTCAACCACTTCTTATCGTTTCACACTAACCCACACTATATCTGTGTAAAGTTCCATTTTGCTCCATATGGAGAATAGTATTTACCACCACAAATACGTCAACCTCCCCCCCCCACACACACACACAAACACGCAGCCAGTAGGAAAATAGCAAATAGTAATAACAGTTGCCTGTCAAAAAATTGACATATTCTTTTGGCTGTTGTGCCATCATTGGTTCCTAGCGGAAAAAAAAAAACAAGAAATTTGTAGTTCTATTTCACTATGAACACGAACACCCCTAGTGTGTATATGTCAGCGTTTCTTGGCATCGTGAGCCTGCAAATTTCAATCTAATGGGGCCATTGTTAATGCTTTGCCGCCTAAGTGGCTCTCCTCCCCCTCCATTGTTGAACAACACATCACGCAAAATCGCTGTTTTGGTTTAATCCAAAAAATAAACCGGAACAGAGAAAAAATAATTTTGCCTCTGCATAATTTATGCACAAAGATGGCAATTGCTTTTTTGTTTAGCCGTCTATTCTATATACTAGTTGAAGAATTTATACAGGGTATGCGTCTTGTCGTGGCATAGTATCAACTCTGAAATATCCACATCGATTTGTCCAAGCAAATCGCTGGTGTCAATTCTGGCTATCTCCTGCGAAACTGCCTCAGCGTCCGACGGCGACAATTGGCGTTTCGTTACATAGCCAGTGGCAAATGTGATATGCATGGTATAGTTGAAATCAGTGAGAGGGTCGACCTGTCCATTCACCTTGCTGATGGTGTTCGTCCACAATTGGCTGAATCGGGAAAAAAATTCTGTCGCCTCGGGGGTGGTCTTGATTTTGGCCCCGATAAACGTATTCCCCGTCTTTCCCACGGCAAAAAACAAATCCTGGGTGAAACTGAATGTCAAACTTTGCGAAGACCTCTTTTGTATCATCATGGCTAGCGCATTGGAAGCGTCGAGTTTGCGCTGGGTAATTAGCCCCGGGGGAATTTCTAGTTGTTTCATTCCGGAAAATAACTCGTTTCTGAAATTGGCTTCCTTCTTGGTGTCTACATATGCATTACTGGCAAGAGTTATGTGGTGCTTGACTTGGCGGAGCACATCCTTGTGAAGGAGAGTGAATTGATAGTTTTCGCGCAACGGTTTACACCGCGAAAGAACACGGTCTAAAGACCGCTCGAATGCTTTCCCGGCATGGATCGGGGGCTTCCACTTGAGGTACGGGTAAAACAGAACCGCATTGGGCATGGCTATACTGTGGAACTGCTGCAGAAAGAGCACTAGCTGCGGCAGTGGTAAAGGAACGACGGCGCTGGTTTCCTGTTGGGGTATGCTAGTGGACTGTTCGACTCCTTCAGTTGATATACTCTCTGAGTCTGAGTCTGAGTCTGAAGAGTACTCTCGTATCAACTCCATGCGCTTCACCCGTCAAAGTGATTGGTCTCATCGAGCCTCAGTAATATGCTCTGGAAAGAAAAAATGCCAAACCAAAAAAAAAAAAAAAAAATCTGTAGTTAACCGCAACATTGTATACCAATTGAGATGCTTCCACCAAGAAAGGTGGATCATGTCTTTGCTGGAGGAAATACGTTGTTAATCGACCATTTCTTATGATAATGGACACGTCAACTTTCCCCTGTATAGATACAGACCTCATATGAACAAAAAAGGAAGGCAAACACATCCAAAAAAAGAAAAAAAATAATTCCGATACCGGGAGTCGAACCCGGGTCTGCTCGGTGAAAGCGAACCGTGCTAGCCGTTACACTATATCGGAGTATTTGTCGATTTTGCAACGTAACGGATATCTTGATTAGGCAGAATACACAACGCCTTACCATCACAAGGTGTGATACTGCAAGATGGGCCAAATTATAAATTGACACGAAAGGTGTTCATTAAGGTTATCTTGTTCATTTTCCCACAAACGGGAAAAGGCGAAACGCCACATGGGTTCCCAGGATTCAGTTAATAAACAAAAGAACCCGAACAATAAAGACGCCTTGAAATACACCCGGATAGTATGTCGGGTTCGTCGAAACAAAGCGAGCGAGCAGCAGCAGCCGCAGTCGACGATAGAGAATAGGAATCGGAACCTGTTCGAACATAAATAGAGGTCGAATCTCCCTCGAAGAAAGAGATCTAGTTTATAGAATCATCATTCTTACGATGAATCATCTTTACTTAGAGCTAACATTGGAATAAGACCCAGTTCAATAAATACACAACTTGGATTAAGATCTATAACGATACTTGATCCCCCTTCCTTCTTCATTCGCTTAACTTATTGCAGGAAAAAGGTCCTGAACAGTCTAGTCTGTTACAGATTTTTGTTAGACGCGTCCTGGGGTGGTGTAAGTATTTGAAGTAGATGCCCTTAGGATCGTAGCCTTCAAGTAATACTTGTCGTTCGTTGATAATTTAGAAACTGCTATGTTATTACTCTAACTATAGAATCACCTATTTAATTAGAATAAACCTTAGTAGTTGAATATCTAGTATTATCCTACTAAGAACACTTACTGGTGTTTCTGGTTGATCAACTTGTTAGCTTCTTCCTTAAACCTATATCCCTTCTCAAGAGTGGGATATCCTACCATTTAAATATTGATCGTGTGCCATTCGACCTTGCCCCACACGGGCCTACCGTAAGTGAACGTCAGTCACAACCAATCCCTAAATTCCTAGTAGGGCGTTTGAATCTTGTTCAACTACTGCAAAAATGTGGGACAACCTTTTTTAAGGTTTCCGTCATTTAACTTTTGTTGTATGTTGCGCGGGGACTCTAATCTCATCTAGCATTTGATTCCCTTGCATCTACAGACAGATCATTCGTAGAGCCCAAGATACCTATACTTGTTCTTCGATTATTTTACAGTTATTTGCACAAAATCTTACAAAAAAAAAAAGTAGCTCTGAAACCAGCAGATCTTGTCGCCATCAGATCATCTTCAACGCGGCATTTCGATTGTGTTCTTCTCCTTGGAAAACCCAACTGTAAGCCATAGGCCAACTTCGTCTCCGTCAATGTCCCTAGTGCAGATCTGGCCCATTGGAATTCCCGCCAAACAGTAGAAACACTATATACGATTCATAACACTAGCATGCATTTTATGACTGTTCGTATTTATTTTTTCTCTCTTCTTCCCGAAATTGGATACTCCATAAGCACAGTACAAAAACGGATGAAATAAAGGTGCCCAGTCTATTTTGGTCTTGATACGACGGTTACAGTTTCGCTTGTTCAAAATCCAAATAGAGGGATAATCCAAACAAATAACATAAACAAAACACAAACTTGAAGTATGAACAAACATCTACATCAACTCCCCAGCTAAGCCTTCCCCCACGTTGCGAATATTGAGACGGATCAGCCATTGAATTGTATACTCGTGGCTATGTGGGGAGGGGTCCATCACCACCGGTACTGTACACCAGAAAACTCCCAGTTGACACTGTCGTGCAACGGTGGACCCAAGTACGCAGCGTGAGGAAATCTCACCATCGCCACAGTTTGATGAGATTCCCGTTGTCTCAGTCATTTCGACTAGATTCCGTAGCCTGTTCCCAAAGCGGAACGTACAGGAATATTTTCTTGACGCGAAAACATTTACTAGTCATCGAATATTTACGAGATAAAAAAACAAACAAAAAATTGCATGCACGTTTTATCAGCACAATTCAAAGCCATACCACGGAACAGACTTCGCAGGTTAAAGTATCAGTGCAACATGTGACGTATCTCTTGCGTAGAGGATATTTACAGCCAGTGCATCATTGCAAAGTGCAACCCTACGGGTTACTTGCATCTAGCGAAGTTAATCCCACAAATGCCCAGAAAAAGATATCGGACCAATTGGGGAAAACAAGCATTCAGCCCACTTTTCTTTGAAGGCAATCTGTTTAGGTTTTAAACTCCTAGTTTGGGAAAAGGTCTGAAGGGCATTTTTAGTATGAGCCAAAAATAAAAGAAATTAACCCACCAATCCGTGTTCGGAATATGTATATATACTTTTTTTCTTCAATAATCACATAATCCGTCCCATTGTGTAGAGCACACTGCCCAAGTCTATACCCGAATGGCATTTCATATGCACAGCCCTCTTACCGAGTGCCACGCTAATGTATTATTAGCATGGTTGCCGGGACACTTCTCTCTCAGTGTAGGTACAACTGGCATGTTTCCTGCAGTATCGCAGGTGCGCTTTCCATGAAGCAGGAGCAACATCACCGAGGAGTTCCTGTTACTTAAATCAGTCGTGGATAGCACAAACGTGCCAGTCCCCAAACCTTATCCTTTCTTAAATTACACATTCATACACACTCCCCTGTGAAAATGCACCGTGCAATATATCCTAACCAGTGCATTTCGCAGTGCCATCACTCCACCTAACCAAAACAAATGAAAGAAAAACAACCCATTCTCGAAATGCCCATTAAACAAAAGTACACGAACCAAAAAGGCAGACCAAGAAAGCGGACCAAGACTTCGTCAACGCTGATCCGCACCCACCAGGGCCCCCTTCTCCCCCACCTCTTTGTTCCATAAAAGTATATTTTCCTTTGGGAAGGCAGCGAAAGTCGAGAAATATTTTTTTTGCAGAGTTTATTTGTTTTTGCGATTGCGCGTCATGAAAAAAAAATTATTGTCTTTCTTTTCGTCCCACTGGTTACAATATGTAAACAAAGGTTAATTTCTTGGCCCCAAAGGATTCTTCGATTACTTTCATCCACGTTATTACTCTGTGCGGATTCAGTAATTCCTCGAAGTTTGTCGTCCGAGAATATAAATAACTAATAATATTCCCTGGTCATGTTGGGTCCTCCCCGTTTTATTTACCATTTACTCTTGTGACTAAAGACTTCACTAAAGTGTATAATTCCCACTAGTTTGTGTTTATTACCAACTATCGTCACTCCTTTTATTTTGCAGTCGCCTGGCATTCCTTTTTGTTTGCAGCCACTAGCCATTCGCTTATATTAATTACTTTGAACTTATATTAAATCTTTTGCTGAACACATGTTGTCGATTAAAACACTTGTTGCGTCGGCATTTTTCGCAGCCAACGCGTTGGCTGCATCGGGAAATAGCGTGGCGGTCTACTGGGGTCAAAATGGGTTTGGAGGCCAGGATAGACTCGGAACCTACTGTGAGAAAGCCGACATGGATATCGTGGTGTTATCGTTCTTGAACGATTTCCCCGATCCTCTCAATGTCAACTTTGCCAACCAGTGTGGAGACACGTTCCCCTCTGGTTTGTTGCATTGTTCCAATATCGGAGAAGACATCAAGACCTGTCAAGACGCTGGGAAAAAGGTTCTTCTTTCTCTTGGTGGGGCTGCTGGTAACTACGGGTTTGACTCTACCGGCAGTGCTGTTGATTTCGCTGATGTATTATGGGACAAGTTTGGTGGTGGTAGCGATGACGAAAGACCATTTGATGACGCTGTTGTTGATGGGTTTGACTTTGATATTGAAAGCGGAAGCACCGTCGGATACCCCGAGTTGGCCACGGCTTTGAGGTCCAAGTTTGGCCTCAACTCCACCAAGCCATACTACTTGTCGGCTGCTCCTCAATGTCCATACCCCGATACTTATGTCGGAGATTTGTTGGCCCAGGTCCCTCTTGACTTTGCCTTTATCCAATTCTACAACAACTACTGTTCCATCGGCCCAGCCTTCAACTTTGACACCTGGCAATCATTTGCCGAATCTGCACCAAATCCAGACATCCAATTGTTCGTGGGTCTTCCTGCTATTGAATCGTCTCTGATTTCTGGCTACATCACCCCAGACGAGATTGCTGCCGCCCTCGAAGATATCAAATGTAGCCCCAACTTTGCCGGTATTTCGCTTTGGGACGCTTCCGGAGCTTGGGAGAATGTTGATTCCAATGGGGATAACTTTGTTGTGCAAGTGAAGAATGTTTTGCTGGGACTCGACGAAGAAGATTGTACTAGTTCTTCCTCCACCCTGTCGGCCTCGGAAGAAACCAACTCTGCCGTCTCTTCAACTAAATCCTCAAGCGTTATCCTCTCTTCTACCTACTACAGCAACTCCACCACCACCACCGTCGCGGCCAAGACCACAGACTCTTCCTCCGTCCTTGAAGATCCAATCGGTCCAAGCTCGGTCACCGTCACCGATATTCACACCACAGTCATTACTGTGACTTCCTGCTCAGAACACAAGTGTTTCCCAACTGCGGTTACTACTGGGTACGTGGTTGTCACTGATGTCAACACCGTCTACACCACTTACTGTCCATTAACCGGAGAGGTGGTTGTTCCAACCAAAGCCACTAAACAACACGGCCCAGTAACCACCACGGTTACCACCGTCTGCCACGAGGAAAAGTGTCAAGTAGTTACCAAGACTGTTGCACCCAACTTGGGCGGCAAGCACGTTATTGCTGTCGGCTCCTCTGGATTTACTGCTGAAGTTGTTCCAACCGGAACTGCACCAGTCGTTGTAGCAACTGACGTGGAAACTTACGTATCTGGAGACGTCACTTCCACAATCACCATAGAAGTATACTCCACGTTACTTACCGAATCCGCTGGCCCTTACGCTTCTGTTGTCGGAGAAACTAATAGAACCGAGGTTGCCACTTACGAAGGTGTTGCCGACTCGAACGAAAGGGTTGCCCTTTGGTTTACGATTCCCGTTATTATGATTGCTGCTCTTTTGTAACCTCACTGAACCACCCAGCTGGTATAGCTTGTGTATATCTGTAGAGCTTAAAAATTGACTTGTTTTGGATATAACCTCACGTAGAACTCTTTATACAGCCGCCATTCATAGCCGTAGGCTTACCCAAGCATGTTTTGGTGGACACCCCCCCTTGCAAAAACGCAATTCGCAGCCATTTGTCGTGTAGTAACATAAAATCTTTTATTTGTGTCAGGGTCACGACGAGTTCCTTCTCCGAAGGATCTCTGTTTTAAGACCTCAGAGGACTCGGTAGTTGTAGTAAAATCTCTTTTATGTCCATGATCCGACACTATAGTGGATCGGGCAGAACTGGTACTTATCTGAGATAGGCCTAAGCCATTCAGAACTAGTCTAAAAGACTTTCCGGACTTGTAAACTCGATCTTTATTCGGTTATTTACTCAATGATGCTTGAGTAAGAAAGTTATACAAATTTACTTATTTTAGGAGATTTGGCCCAATTATATACTAATCCTTGAATCCCCTCATCTCCTAAATCTGCACCATTGCTAAGATAATAACCATCTTAGCATTATAGCTTAATAATTTATTTATAGTCGTTTCCGCTTATTCTCCAGAACACGACTTTACTTCAACGTCACACAAATCTTCAAAGTGTCCGAAATGTCGGTTAAGACATTTCTACACGACAAGTGTATAGACATATTAATCCGGAACCAAAATACCAGAATATCACGTGACGAGATGAGTGGGTTTTATTTTGCTTCTCAGCACAAAAATGTCAACTGTGACTATAATGCCCATAGTAACCAAGGATACCAACCTATACGCCTAAGTCCGATATTCCAATGGTGGATGGGAGTATATCTCGAGTGAGCAAACAGCCCCACCGCGAGACGTGTTCACGCGACCCCGCCAAGTCAGGAAAACTCCTCGAAAAGCTAGACGAACAGGCCCTTCACCTTAACCGATTGAAGCACTCCATCAAAGACACCACCAAACAACCCACCATCGAAGAGGAAATAGAACTACATGACAACGACAAGGATAAAGAAGCTGACGAGAACTGGCATATCGCTTCAGAGTACTATAAGAATATCGACACAAAAGTGTTTCGTCAGTATGAGCTTGCGTGCGACCGAGTGAAACAATTTTATGAAGAACAACACGAGAAACAAACCGTGGCCTATAACATCCAGGCCAGAATCAACTTCAAGACCAAGAAAAGAGCGCGGATGTCCATCTGGGATGGGCTTGAGAAGTTGAACAAGCTCTTGGACGATTCGGATCCTGATACCGAGTTGTCGCAGATTGACCATGCTCTCCAAACCGCCGAGGCGATACGACGGGACGGGAAACCAAGATGGTTCCAGCTTGTTGGCTTGATTCATGACTTGGGAAAGTTGTTATACTTCTTTGACTCCAAAGGTCAGTGGGACGTTGTGGGGGATACTTTCCCGGTGGGATGTAAGTTTCTGAAACGGATTATCTTTCCTGACAGTTTCAAGTCCAACCCGGACTTCTTGAATCCGTTGTACAACACCAAGTACGGGATTTACTCCAAGCATTGTGGGTTGGACAAGGTGATGTTGAGTTGGGGCCACGATGAATATATGTACCATGTAGCGAAGAACAACTCTACTTTACCTCCCGAAGCTCTTGCTATGATTAGATATCATTCCTTCTACCCTTGGCACCAGGAATACGCCTACAGCTACTTGATGGATGAGCACGATAAAGAGATGTTGAAGGCTGTGAGAGCATTCAACACGTATGACTTGTATTCAAAGATCGACCAGCAGTACGACATTGAGGAGTTGAAGCCGTACTACTTGGAGTTGATTGATGAGTTTTTTCCCAAGCGGGAGATTGACTTTTAGGGAAGAGTATCTTTGAATAGGGTTCTAGGGTGCTATGCACTTCCAGCTGGTGCCTTATGCTGATACACTTTCTGCTATCTGTGGTGTTTTTTTAACATTTACAAAGTATACAAAAATCTAATACGTGAACGACATAACTAAAGGAGAAAAGCAAGTTTACGAAAACAACTGGACAACGCCAAAGTATTGTTCAATACCATAAGGTCCAGGATCTTTCCAGAAATCGTTATAAGTAGTTAAAATGGTGACATCAGCATTGGTTTCTTTAATGATCGAAGCAATGGCAATCTCCTGGTTCTCAGGAGAAGGTACATTGACACCCAAGGTGGCCCCCTTCGATGGGTATCCAGTTTCAGTTATGAGAACCGTTTTCCCGCCGCAGAGATCGGCAACTTGTGCCTTTTGCGACATGATATACGATCCGGCATTGGCGGGTCCAATATTGGCATTGAAGTAGGAGTGAGGGTTGATTGCGACAATGTCTATGACAGATTTGGTGCACAACTCGGGCTTGGCAATAAAGGTGGCTGGTGGCTCGGCCGTAGTGATGGATCCCGAGTACCCTGCCTTGGCTAGCAAGTTCTTTACGGAAGCAAGTTTGTCGATCAAATCGTCGAGAGATACAAAGTTTGAGTTAATGGCCTCGTTCCCGATGGTAATAAAGTCGAAAACGTCCCAACCGTTAGCAGACCCATAGTCGATAATATCCTGGACTCCTGAGTCAACCGAGTCGACCCCATCTTGGGACATCCACACGCCCTGGTTGACGACCATACCATGTGAAAGTGCTACAGGCAACACCACGTTGAGAGAGTGGCAATCGGTGCCGTAAGTTCTGAGTTTTTTGATTCCTTTGCTGGCAATCAAGTCCAAGTCAGATTTGATAGCATCGGACGACTTACAACTTCCGTCATTGTTATATGGGGAATATACAATAGCTGATGGAGGAGCGATACTGCCGGAGGACGATGGTTGAGGTGAAGTGGAGGAGGTTGTTTCGGGTATTTCTTGTGTGCTTGCTTCTGAGGAGGAGGTAGGAGTGGAGGAGATTGGAGTGGAGGTTTCTGTGGAGGAGATTGGAGTGGAGGTTTCTGTGGAGGAGATTGGAGTGGAGGTTTCTGTAGAGGAGGTTGGAGTGGAGGTTTCTGTAGAGGAGGTTGGGGTGGAGGTTTCTGTAGTGGAGGTTGGGGTGGAGGTTTCTGTAGTGGAAGTTTCCTGAACAGGAGTTGAAGTTTCTGGAGCAGGAGCAGGCTCAGTTGTTGTTGGTTGTGGAGCAGGGGTTTCTGGAGCCGGCGTTTCTGGAGCCGGCGCTGGAGCTTCAGTCGCCTCGGTCTGATCTTTCTTCACAATGCTGGTTACTGTAACTGGATACGTATTCCAGTGTTCTTCAGTCAACGTGGTTGTTATGGTGTTGTCGCCATCGATAATGATTCCTACTGGTGGCAACCACACTGTAGTTGTTCCTGTGGTTCGAGTAGCGGTGACATATTGTACTGGAGCAGTATGGTACCTGGTGACTATTGCTGGTATCGGGAGCGCTGTTATTATATTAACAAAAAGAATGAGCGAAAGGAATTGGGACAACATCTTGCTGTACTGGATATGTGTAAATATATATTATGGAGTGGTTTAATAGTAAGGAGTGAAACTAGCTGGAGCAACGAGTGAAACTAGCGGGAGTAAAGAATGTACTAGGTTGGCTAACGCAATTATATAGACTAGGAAAGAAGAATAGTTATAAAACCACATCTGAACAGAAGAGGAGAATCCTACTCTTTATATACTTTTCCCAGCCCAACCAAACCACTGTCCACTTAACAACGACTAGAAATCGCTTGATTTGATTGTTGGGAAATTCTCAAGCTGGCTCGAATGATAATACGGCAATCACAAAGTTGATCATTCCCCTGAAAAACCACCTCGAGTCATTGTGCGTACAATGACATCCGCTAAAGCACTCAATACAGATGTGGGTACGACTTGGATGGATGCAAATTTTCAACCAGCAAAAGTTCTCAATTACTGCAAAAAAAAACACAAAAAAAAACATGCAGTAAAAAAATAACCGGAAAAATCGTCCAAGATTCGCCCCAAAAGTGCGTGCAGAAACTTCCCAATTAGGAAGTTCTGGTTCTTTGGTGGTGTGGTCTTTCTGATAGATGTCAATTCATTATAGCCCATTTAGCAAACGTATATGGAAATGTGGTAGGGACAGATATTGGATCGACATGGACAAACAATGGCAATGCAAGGTACTTAAAAATATACCACCATTGGTGCACATCGGTGGATCCCAAGTTATCTCTAGTACAGATCAGATAAGCACCCACCGGCAAGTACCACCAGCCGGACCATAAATTCGTGACTAGGACGGCGAATCACAGGTGCCAAAACCTCTAGGCGCCATCCTCCATCTTCCGGTTTCATCCCTCGTTCAAACGACAAAAGCCCTCCCCACCCAAGAGGAACATATCCACGAGAAATTGCGGGCTGGTTTGATTTTCCTAAAACGTAATTCGTAGCCGTGAGAACTGGGCCAAAAAAAAAATGCGCTAAATAGTACAAACTCACCCAATCAGCCACCCTATATCTACCAACCACAAGGTCGAAGCAAACCAAACCACAAAAAGATGGGCAAATTTCATACACAGCCGGGTCGGGCCATGTGAAACTCGCCAAGTAGCAAGCTGCTTGTTACAAGAAATCCCGCAAAAAGAAAAACAAGGCGTACGCGCGGACAGAGCAAACTTAGTAATATGTGTATTACGTAAAACAAACAGGTGAAGAGAAACTGTCTCTGTGGAAAGAGACCATACTCAGCATGACCCGGCCACCTGCCGCAAATAAGACAGTTCGTGTAGATGTGACAAAAAAACGTGCAGGTTTAGTTATGTATAGTAGAGAAACAATGACCAAGATCCAGATGACTTCTATCAGTACTACTCTTGATCTATACCTGGTGGGGGCCAGTTCCAGGGCAGTTCCAAGGCAGTTTCCAGCAGGTTGCACGACTTCTATTCCAGTCTAGTCTAATAAATCAAAAATCATCTTCAACTTATCATCAGCGATAGCCTGTTCCCGATTCAAATACCTTAGCAAACTCTTTACTAATTGAATCAACTGAGGGACAGACAAATTGATGATGGCCAACTGCAACACCTTACCCAAATTGAGATGGCTGTTCGAAACAAAGGTTTGATAGTACAAATACGTGAACGAGCCCATCATAAACTGGCAATCAAATCTATCGGTTATACCGCCATGGCCCGGGATGGTGTTACCGAAATCCTTAATTCCAAACGCCCTCTTCAACCCACTGGCGAAGAACCCCCCGAACGGAGCAATCAATGATGCAAATGTCGCCAACGCTGCCGTGTGGATGTATAACGGCGGGAACGAGACGATTTCCCAGCCAGTTAGGTCGACTATATTCTGCGGCAACTGATATATGTGGGATACAAACACCGGGTTGGGTTCACAGTGGGGGTAGTTGTACAAGTGGGTCGACAAGTTTTCTGCCGGGCAAATCATGTAGTCTGACTTCGATAAAATAAACGTCCAGAAGATGGTGGCCACCCCAGTACATATCCAAGCGCCAACAAACCCTTCCACCGTCTTTTTTGGACTGATTTCAATCAACTGGGTTCTGCCAAAGGTTATTCCGCACACGTAGGCAAATATGTCGTTTACAATAACCAACGCCGCCGGGAGGAAAAACCAGAATATGCCCTGCAAAATGTTGTCAATTATAAGGTGGGCCTGGAACACAACCATGAGAAGAGTCATGTGGGTGACGCATAGCTGGGCAAACTGGAACTTGTAGTACCCCTTCTTCAATGTCAAGATGAAAAAGATTAGTCCGGCAATGTATAGCGAGTAACAAATAAACTTGTGGTTCAACACCAACAACGTCAATAGTTTGTACGAGTACACCGATTCCTGGAAGAACTCCCCCAAAGAAGGGAAGTCCAAGTAGTACCAAGTGGCCACCAAGAAATACCAGTTCAACGACCGGTTATAAGGGATTTTTTTATCCCGAGCCGGCTCCGACACCAACGAAATTATCTCCTTAAACGTCAACACTTGGAACACCAAAACCATGATGATAATGGGGAGGTGACCCGAAGACAAAGCCACAAAGAATCCCCCAATCATGACAAACGTCCAGATCGTCCTGGTTATAAATGCCTGCTTTTTTTTCTCGGCTTCATTGACAACTACAGTCTTTTCCAGGGACTCTTTTTTCTGTTGTTGTTGTTGCAGCTGTTGACCTGTACCTGACTTTGATATTGGTGCGTCCTGCTTGCCATCGGAAAGGGACTGTTGATCTACCGACTGGTCTACTGAACCAGCACCTGGTTTTTCTGACAATGTCGTTTTTTCATTGGTGACCGACATTATTTCCAGTATGCTGAATAGCGTATATCTGATGATGGTGTTCTACAAGGGGGAATGGAAGCGGGACGTAAAGAGTTCAGTAACAGGGGATTTGCCTGGTTGAATGGAAATTCTTTTTAGTCTGTCGCCTTTTTTTTTTCTTCACGAGATTTTTAAGAACTCGCTAGTTTTTTTTTTTGGGGGGGGGAGAGGTAGCAAATCAAGGGTTACTTGCTGATTCCTGGGATGGGAGTAGATATATATGTATATGCTTGAAAGGGAATGATGGGTATACCGAGTGCCAATACTCGCTTTTTCTGTAGATTGTCTAATTCGGTTTAATTCGGTTAAGCAGTCGACGTGTATATGTGTATGTGTGTATAGTTAGCGCAGCCGTTATCTGCAGTATTATAATCACCTCTTTTGTGATTGGGTACGCCTAACCTATATTATGCTCAGTAGAGGAGGGTTTGGAGAAAGAGAAAGAGTAACCTTCAAAAAGATGACGAAAGGGCCCGGTTAAGTATTTATTGATCAGACGAGTCTTGACAACGCCCATTGGAAGACAACTATAAACAGAAATTAGATTGAATTTATTGCTTACTCTTTTTTTTTTTTGGGTAATTTCTAGTTCTCGTGGTATTTGTGTGAGGAAGGAGGTTATTCACCACAACTATATGCAAGGGGAGGGTGGTTGTATCAAGCAAACCTCGCTTCAAAAGAGAGGAGGGGGGGTGGTTTCAGTACACCTGATGATGTATTGTGTCTTTTCCACTAGTACTCAGTTTATGTTTCTAAACATTTACTCAAGGTCTGGGGGACTCTCCTCTGCTCTTCCCCCCACAAACACTCACACATATGATAATTGGTTTAAAGCCAACAAAAAAGAATCCTCATACGCATGTCCCCCAAATTATAAGGAAATATCACATGCACATCCATTTAGTTACCGGTTTTTTTTGTAAATCCGGGTAATGTGTGACATTACTGGTGCTACCATAATTTGACTTACCTTTTTTTTTTTTTTTGAATCGAGGTCTTGGGTGGACACGTGAGTAACAATAAAACAGTTTTACCAACGACGATATTTCTGGTCTGCTTCGCACGACTTTGTCATTTAGTGGAGAGAGAGAGGGGTTTCTTTTTTTTTTTGGTAAGCGCACGCAAAAAAACAACAACTGGCGAACGGCATAAAAAAGAAAAATATAGCCATTCTACACGACCTCTCCATTGCCTTTATTCACAATACAGGTAGATTACTTATACCTAGAAGTAATGACTTTGCAGAATATTCCATCTGTAACTACAGAGTGTTTGCAGGAGCATCACTAGTACGAAACCAGCCGTTCATTTATACAAGAATAAAATCGAGCTGTAGGTTTATCGCTTTTCCTCTTTCCCACTTTTCCCTCATTCCCAGTTTGTCCATTTTCCATTTTTCCCTTTTTTTTATTTTCCGTCGCCTCGTCATTCCTCTGTGTGTCTTCCATAATAAACTCTACGCACAATGAAAGAGGAGAAAAAGGAAGGAAGGAAAAAAAAAAACCACATCAGCTACACTCTTCTTAGATAACCACCCAAACCACCTTCTCAGTCTGCAGATTAGAAGCTTTATCCGTACCTGAAAGAAAAAGTATTATATGTCAACTATCCAAAACTTAACTGCATTCGATCCATTCGCCGACACTGGTGATTCAGAAGCTCAACCCACAAACTACATTCATATTCGTATCCAGCAACGTAACGGGAGAAAGACATTAACTACTGTCCAAGGTGTCCCTAATGAATATGATTTAAAGAAGATTTTGAAGGTTTTAAAGAAGGATTTTGCCTGTAACGGTAACATTGTCAAGGACGATGACTTGGGTGAGGTTATCCAATTACAGGGTGACCAGAGAGTTAAGGTTAGTGAATTCTTAACTACCCAATTACAGTTACCCAAGAAGAACATCAAGATCCACGGTTTCTAAGGGAAACTGCTGATGGATGTCTTGTACGACAATGGAGATTCTGCTGTATGCTTTCCTCGAAACCGCCAGTCTTCCCTCCCACTCCTCTTGATGTACTGGTTCCTGATCTTATTGTTGGGTTTTGAGGGACGACTATGGTTGTAGGTTGTACTCGTTTTACATTTGGTGCCAAACCCTGTGAATGTTAGTTAGTGAGTGAAAGACTAGGGCCTGGAGTAGATGAAGGGGGGAGGTTGGTATTGTGCGGTAGAGAACGCTTATTTGGTTTCCCGTTGTCTTTTTTTTTTGTTATTAACTTTCTCTAAAGGTGTATTGTTTGTCTGTTACAGTTTATTGTATATTCAGTTTTGCTTTATAGGGTGTGTTCAGTGTTTTGCTGTGGGGTGTTTTGCTGTGGGGTGTTTCTGGTTACTTGATGATTATCGTTGAAAACCAAGACATTAATATAAGGTAACTGTATACATCACGATCAATTTTTCTTGTTTTGGTATTTCCATGTAGGATTATATAGTGTACAATTTATAGTGACGGAAAGAAGAGCCCGTGTAGTGTGTAGAGCCATTGTTGACAGTCACCGGAAGTGTCCTTCACAGGTATACCCCTAAAGTGACACCGTAACTGCTTCCCCACTGCCATCGCATGTCTTTTTTTTCTTCCCTGGGCATCTCTTCGAGGAATCACCATCTCTTTAACCTCGTCTTTATACACCGGTTTCTTCGCCAGCAACACCGAAAACACCCCCACTCCAAGTATGGCAGGGGACTTGAACCTCAAGAAATCATGGAACCCAGCCTTGGTGAAGAACCAGAAAAAGGTTTGGGACCAGGAACAGCAAAAACTCGCCGAAGCACAGAAAATCAAACTCAAGAATGAAGAGTTTAAGGAAGAGCAGGAGTACCTCCAGCTATTGAAACTCAAATACGGAGATGACTTGGCTGGTGCAGACTTGCAAAAATCGGAAAAGTTGAAGCTATCGCAGTTGAATTGGATGTACGACGATGTTCCCTTTGTCCCCACGGAAGAGTCAGAACAAAAGAACGAGAGTGGGTTTATCGAGAGTAGTCTCGAGTTCACAGAAGGGAAGGATAAAGTGACTAACTTATTAAAGGGGAACCAGACATTTTCCTCGCGAAAGAGAGAAGTCGAGTCAAGTGGTCGTTTAAATAGAATTATTGGTGCTGGAATTGTCAAGGGCAAAGAAAGAAATGGTGATATCTCCAGTGATGATCCGCTATTCAAGATCAAGCAGCAGCAGCAGCTACAAAGATTACAGTCGAAGAGACGAGCTGAAAGTCCAGTAGGAAGCTCTTCCCGGCACAGTCACGGGAAAGAATCCCGGGAGCTGTCAAAGAGGCACCACTCGGAGAAAAGTTCATCGGAAAGGCACCACTCTGAAAGGCACCACTCTGAAAGGCACCACTCTAGGAGAAGGAATCACGACAAGTACAAGAGCTCCAATCATCGCATAACTTCCACCAGAGATAAATCCCCTACTAGGTAACACAAGCATCTATTTCTAACTCTACATCTAGTATAATCTCATCAAGAAATTCTCCCCAGACTGGTTATACTCTCGGTCACCGAAAGTATACTCATACCATACGCCAGTTCCATTGTTAATTCTCCTAAACTCAACATCAATAGCATCACCAGGAGACACCTTCGTCTTGTGAACAGGAAAGTACATCGGAAACCACGACTTGCAGTAGTTCGACTTCAGCTCGTTGTAGATCTGAATATTCACATGCCCATATAACGTGCACTGGAACCAGCCGAGAAACCCCGATAGCCTGAACCCAAGCTTGTTGGTGAATTTCAACTTGGCTATCCTATTGGGGTCAAACAGCGGGTCGGGATGGCTCCATTCCCACACCGGTTGCGACTCATCCAAGGGGTAGTAGTTGGACATCTTTATCAACGAGATATTTTGCACCTTGACACGACTAAATATCGGCTGGAGGTACGAAGTGTAACTTTCGGGTATCATGATCAAATCCGACCTGGATTTGCTAAACTGCGATAAAATTTCCGGACTCAATTCGTTACACCCAAACGACCCCAACACCTCCGAGATCACCAAGTTGTAGCCATCATCGCTGCAGTCCATATCACGAATATCATCATGCACCACCTTGACTTTTTTACTCCAAAGCTTATCATTTTTCTCAGCAAGGGTTTGCAAGCATACTGGGTTCTTTTCAATAGCAATAATATCAAACATGTGTAGTTTATCTTTGATTACGTTCCATAATTTAACAATTAGCTTGCCATTACCCGGGCCAATAATGAGGATTTTTATTTTCGCCAATTTCTTCTTTAGCAAATCGGAAATAGCCAACCGGAAGGCCAGTTCGTATAGGTTATACTTTGCTTCATCCAGCTCCATTTGTTTGTAGATGCCAAAGGAGAGATTCTCCACCAACGGTTGTAGTGGTTGTAAATAAAATTGCGGTTGTGGTTTCGCGGTATTCTTGGCGTACAAAAAGTTCTCGTACTGCCACACATCCTCCACCACCAACAATGGTATAGATAAGCTTTTTTGCTGGAAGATGCTGAAGAGGGAAGTGTCTATGGACGGTGCCGGAATCAAGAGGAACGAGAATGGCTCGGTTAGCCAGAAATGAAGGTTAGCTTTCCTCATAAAGTTGAGGTCGTCGAGTTGTAGTGCTAGCGAGTAATCTAGACGATGCCGTACCTGGTGCTTGAAGCGGTTATACTCAAGCCAACACTTTTCCGAGTTTATCTCCGTGGCTGACAAAAGGATATACAAGTGGTTGGCCACGGTGGCGGGGTTGATAGTTGATATTTCGCGAAAGTCCACCACATACTCCGTTGAGGGTATTTGCGAGTTGTGTGTTGTTGATTGTACGATTGTGTAGTCCTTCCAGTTGGGGTCTTTTTCCTGGAGAAATTCAACTGTTTTGTTTAATAGGGACGGGTCGTTATTGCTATCATCTAGCAAATAGAGAAGCTTGAACTTTTGTGTGAATTTCGTATACCTCTGTTCGATATTGTCATAGTCGGAAACCCGGAGAATTAGCCCGTTCCGTCTTGACATTGGTGATGTTGTATAAAAGGGGGGGTGGGTAAAGTTGTAATACTAGGGGAGGACAGACCACAAACAAGCACAACGAAACCCACAAAACAAAGTCTATACTTTAATGAGATGTGGGGGAGGGAGGAAGAAAGAAAGAAAGAAACCAAACAATGCCAGGAAGTTTCCTATTTAAACACCAACAATAAAAATTTATCATATACTCTTACCCGTGGGATTGTCTATACACATTAATATGGTGCTATTTCTTTGCATACAAGGAAGTTTACATTTCCGACCAATCCGACCAATCCGACCCTCTCCAACAAACTCGTATCGGGAACTCCTACTGGAACTTTTTTTTTTTTCTTCTTAAAGTGTTTTGCATTTATAACGAAGCCAAAACGAAATACCAAAAAGAAAAGAAAAGAAAAGAAAAGAAAAAATTAAAGAGATCAAGGTATAGTTTCCTGGTTCTAAGTAGTTAGTACCATCTAACTTCAACGAAATATATAGAAAGAAAATATACTCTCGCTAGGCGAAACGCTTGATTCCATTGTATTCAAATAGATCCACTTTTGCCACATACACACACACACACACAACTGGATATATATAAACACAGTCATAAACACAGTCATAATCACACTCTGCCGGGGGAAAAAAAGACAAACAAAACAATCAAAGTTATAATGACTAAACCTAGATACTTGACGGATACCGAACGAGCTAAAGTGCTCGAGTTCCAAGATATGATCCACTATAGTCCTCGATACAATGACGACACCCATGAGTATAGACACGTGATGTTACCCAAGAACATGCTCAAGGTGATTCCGCAGGATTACTTCAATCCTGAAACAGGAACGCTTCGTATTTTGCTAGAGGAAGAGTGGAGAGGACTAGGAATCACACAATCGCTAGGATGGGCGCACTATGAGACCCATGCTCCCGAACCACATATTCTATTATTCAAGAGACCCATCAACTATGGGCAGTAGGGGGAAAATAAGGGAGGATGTGGAAGAATGTAGAAAAATGTAGAAGAATGAAGAAGAATGGCGGAAAATGTAGAAGAATGGTGACCCTTTGGGTACGTGGATTAATACACAAGTGTCGTTAATATGTGCACCTTGTTTATCGGTAAACATGTGCATTGACTGGTTGGTATAACGTGCAAACCAGAGACTCTTTATTTTGGTTTATATTGGAGTTATTTTACGCGATGAATTTATACACGTATATACGCAAATAATAATAAACTATATACATGATATATGGCAGACCCTGTCTAGTCCCATATATTGCCAATCCCTAGCTTAGGGTCAGCCCGATGCCAGTGTATACCACATTAATGCTGGGGCAAATGTCGCAGCCACTCACACACTCACGCACACACATATAAAAAAAGAGACAAACGACATTTGGATCATCACCAACACGTCTATACTTCATTATCCTCCCTTCCTATCGTTATGCTATGACATCAACACCACATATCAGCACCTCTGAGCTTAAGCAATTCTTACACGATGTCGAGAGCAACATTGACGACCAACAACCGACAGATTTCAAGCGTTTGACGTTGTACTTGTTCAGCTTTACCCACGATAAGCTAACCAACCTAACCATTGACCCCAGCAGCACTCCCGACTACGAAGTCCTCGTACGATTGTTGAACACGCTCGAGTTGGTGTTGAGCAAAAAGTTGCACTTGCTCAATGCGTCGCTTACTTATTCAGAAACAAAGTTGATTCATGTGTTTGATAATGACGATACCAATGGAGCTGACGCGGTACTGAAACGCGACTGCTTGCTATACGAATGGGCATTATCGTTTGCCCTATTCCATATCCCGGCCTTTGCGGTCTCGAGTATGAAAACCACCAACCTCCTAAAGTCGTTTATCATCCACATTATCAATTTGGTGGCTACAAAGTTGACCAGCTTTAAGTTTATAAAGCTAATCAGAACCAGGCTCTTGAAGACCCTCGATCGCAACCTCGACTATTGTCTATCCAACTTGGGCGACTGTAACCATCCGAGCTTTACAAAGAAACTCGTTACTGCCGTACATTTGTTCTCCATAATCAACGACTACGATTTGTCAGAGAAACTACTCTTAAATATGGGCAATTTTCAGTTACGGTTTGAAAGCTATAGCCGAAAGATTTGGTTTATTGTCAATGAAATTGCCATGTCGGCAACAATGCCGAACGTGCAGTTGTTGGATAACTTGAAATCGGTAATTGTCCTCAACCATACCCACAATCTAATGGCCAGTGGCCTGACATCGTGGAATCAGATTTGCTTGCTATTGACCTGGGTGATTGACAGTATCCAGAGTGCATTTATGCCCAGTGGTGTGGACGGCAGCTTCCCATTACTCAGCCGCTCTCTAAGCCTAGCTTTGCTAAAGGTGTATTCGTTTGCGATTGAAAAGGAGATAGTTGAGAACTTTATAAACTTTCTGAATTTCCGCCGCGTGCTATCAAAACATTTCGCAACCCCATTGCAGGTTCCTGAAGACCTTGGTAAAACCTTACATATTATAAACTATTACTATTCTCTAAGCACCGATTCTCTGGGCGAGGTAATCAAAACGTACCAAACTTCTAGTTTGAATGACGCCATAATCACTCCATTTAAAGATGCAGAATTAGAGGGGGCAAGGCTACGAATGCACGCATTGCACGATAAACTGGATACGTCGAAAACAGTAGCATTATTTCAGTTTATACTTGACAAACAGGAGTCGGACTCGGACGGTAACCACCCCTCGCTGGGGTCCATTCTTTCCAGTTCCGAATTTAATTCTCTGGACTGGATCAGTGGCATCAGGAGACTCCTTTCTGAAGATCACAACTTGCACTACTTGAATCTGGAAATCACCGCCTACACATTACTCAGTGCTCTTGGTCACTTTCCCTGTATTGTGAGTGGAGATTTCAATTTTACCGTACAAGAGTGCACCAGGTGCGGCAGTGGACCACTATGTAAGAACTACTACGATGCAATTGATCCCCAAAGACCACCCATATCCGACAAAGCTGAGATTGTGATTTTGTACAAGGATATCATCGTAAAGTACTTTCTTGGTGCCGGGAGACAGGTGGTTATGAACAGCCAGTTGTTATGCTCCAACTTTCTCCTTTTGCTCTTCAGCTTGTTTGCCAGCTACGCCCCGGCAATAGAAAATGTCAATGACGATGCAATGTTTAACTTTATGTGTGAGTTATTGGCGTACAACAATAACCGTACCATCCGGATGTTGGTTGCCCGCATCCTCCCGTTGTACTTGGTGGAGTCGAAGCTGGAGGAGTTGGCTGATGAGTGTTTCCGGGTCATACTTGCTCGTATTAACGGGATTGACTTCACCTCGAAACACCGCCGACATTTCGGAGAATCCACTATCAAGGCATTGGTTGAGCTAGCCACAATTGCTGATGGGGAAAGGTTGTGTGTGCTAGTGCTTAAATTGGTGGACTTGTTTGGGGAAGAAAACGACCAGCACGTAAACTATGTCTATAATGGTATTCTTCAAATCGCCGCTGCCAAGTCCTTGGGCCCGTACAGATTGCTCTCGCCCTACCTACTGAGCATTGCCGACAGCATCATCAAGAAACCGGTGATGTTTACCAAGCTTACCGAGTTGCTAGGCATCACCAAGAAGTTCTTTTTGAACCGGACCAAAGAGTACACTACCCCACGACTATTAGAGTACTACAAGTACGACTATATCCACGAAATCGCCGAGTCGGCCAACCAGTCGAAATGGGAGCTAGTGTCAAAGAACTTGCCGCGAATACTCGCCACGTACTTGGTGAAGGATTCATCCATCAACGAAACATACATCATGAATGTCTTGAGCAACGTGTGTCCCAAGTATAAGTTAGTAAAGTTGCCGGATTTGATTTCCCGGGTGGGTGAGGTCACCTGGTTTATACTTCTCCACATTCGCATCGACGATAAGGAGAATGTGGTAAACTTGCCGCACATAAACAGTGCGTTGGACTATGTGGCTGAGATTGCGCTACGGCAAAAGAACCAAACCATAGCTCCCGGGCACCGCATCGAGTACCATCTTGGTGATAATGTTCTTGAGTTGGTGCAAAAGTTCAGCGAGAATATACACCACATGAAGGGGTCCAAGCCGTACTTGGAGCAGGTTAGCTCGTTAAGGGCGATCGAGTTCTTGGTGCAGCGAAATATCGGGGCGGTTACAATGGCACTAGGACAAATTTCCACTTGTCTTCAAGCCTCGTTGGAGAACCGGGACTTCCAGTACCTTGCGTTGAAGTGCTGGAACGAACTAGTGCAGAGACTACCATCCTCCCATTTGATCTCCCTTATAGATATTATAATATCGTTGATTTTCCAAAAGTTCCCCAGCTTTGGCTCCAAGTCCAAGAGTATTGCCATCAACATCTTGCAGAAGATTTATGAGGTGATTAAGGATAAATACAGCCGGTACTCGCTCTACTACCTATCCATCCCGTTCTTGACCGAGATCCAAGACCAGCGACCATTTGTGGTGTTCCGGCCTACAAGGCCGCTATCAAAGATAACTATATTTCATGAATTCACGAGGAGACTACAAACGAGCAATGAATACGTGGTGAAGCAGGCCCTCTATGACTTGTTGAACTATTTCCAGAACTACCAGTTAAAGAGCCAAACCGAGGCGTTTAAAGATGCCACATTACACCCTGCCATCACCTCCTTGATTCGAACGGTGTTGGATACGTCGGCCAAGTTTAGGACCAAAAATACCGGCATTTCCACCGAATGTGCCAAAGTCCTTGCCGCAATAGGGTCCTTGGATTGCAACAAGTTCAACTTCAAGTCAGTCAACCGGCTGATTGTGGTGTTGCACGACTTCAACGACTACCGCGAAAACTGTGAGTTTCTTATTGATTTCGTCGAGGATAAAGTTTTGAAGTTATTCTGGGCATCGAATGATCCCGTGAAGCAGTTGTTCTCGGCGTACGCCATGCAGAATTTCCTCAAAGTGATGCGGCTAGATACCAAGGTTCTTGACGGCCACAAAAGACAACCCAGCTCCAGTTTGTCACTTTGGAATCGGTTCAGCGATGTGGCCAAGTCGACGTTGACTCCGTTGTTGACGTCGAAGTATGTTGCTCCGGCAACCAAGTATGAGCCATTGCTGTTCCCGTACTTTAAACTGGGCATGAGGCACGAATCGTGGCTAATTGACATCACGTTGGACTTGTTAAAGAGACCACTTTCCACCGACAACGACGAGCCGCACCAACTGGGTGGTGCCAAGCAAGCGATACTACAAACCATGGGGAAACTAATCCGCGAGCAGGACGTGTCTTTGTGCCAGTATATTTTGAAGTACGTTGCTCTTAGTCATATAATCAACGGGAATGAAAGTGCTACCGAGGATATGGAGCGGGAGTTTTTGCATATCCTTAATATCGACACGGCACCGATGCCCCCAGATCGGCTAGAACAGTTGAAGTCGTGCTTCCAGGCGGTGTTTTCTGTATTGGACTACTTTGGCGAGTGGGTATCTTCGGCGACCCAGTACATGAATAACACCGAGTTGGATCTGGGGCAACTGAAGCGAGTGGAGAGGCACATTTCTCAAGCCCACCGGTTTCTCGATTGCATCCCCATGGATTTGATTGCCGTGAAATCGGCCCAGTCAGACTCGTATGAGAGAACCATCTTGTATTTGGAAAAATGCTACCGCGAGGGAAAGGTGGATGGGGAGTACAAATTGGGCAACTTGAATGTCGCCACTACGTTGCAGTCGATGTACTCGAGCCTCGATGATTATGATGCTTTGAACGGTGTCTTGAATAAGTTTTCCATAACTAATTTGAAGCAGAAGTTGTCTACTTTCCAGTACAGTGACAGCTGGAGCTTGGCACACGAGTCGTTTCAAGTATTGAGTTTGATGGGAGATGACCACGCGGCAATTGAAAACAACACCAAGTTGCTAAAGTTTTTGAATGAGCATGGGTTGTACGATGACGTATTGTCCATACTCTCGGCCAAGACGGATACAAGAGATCAGTTATCCATTCCTCTAGAATGGTCATTGGTGGGGTTACAATCGGCGGTGTATTCCGGGGACGGAAAGCAAGTTGGCAAATGGCTAGAAATCACCGACTCACTAGGCCAGCCCCAAGATGTGGAAACACGCATAACCTACGAGTTGGCCCGGGGAATCAAGGTACTATTCGACAACAAGCGAAGTGAGTTTGCCGACTCGGTCGAGAGGTTGTATAGCATTGCTGGAAGTGCATTAGTGCCGTCGGTTTCTTCTAGTTTCAACCGAAACATCGTGCTAATGAACCAGCTACATGCGATTTACGACTTATCATTGATAATATCGTCAACAAGCGACGACCCCGAGTACGTGTCTATATTGAAATCTCGTTTGGACAATGCTGACCAGGATTTCGATACCCAGTGGAAGATACTAACCTTGCACAATGTTGGCCACGGAGCCGTCAACAACCAGGGCAAAGTTTCCACCAACTTATTATCTGCGTCGGCACTTGCGCGTAAGAACGGCCGGCTTGATATTGCCACTCGGTCCATAGTCCAGGCAATGGCACTCGAGGACGAGTTTGCCAATATAGAGTATGCCCAGTTGCTATGGGCCGAGGACAAACAGACTGAAGCAATTAAGGCGCTTGCCGAAATTCTCCTGGACCACCGAGTAAAAGACAAGAAACGACGGGCCCAGGTTCAGCTTCAGTACGCCCAGTGGTTGGATGAGTCAAACCACTTGTCGGCCCAGCTGATTATCACCGAGTATAACCGTGCCATCAGTTTGGAATTGAGCTGGGAAGAGCCGTACTATGACCTTGGGAAGTACTACAACAAGATCATGGACTCCACCAAGGACCAGACAGGGTACTACGAGCAGCAGACCATTAGGCATTACATGAAGGCTCTTGCTATAGGTCCCCTGTATATATTTGAAGCGTTGCCCAAGACCATCACCATTTGGTTGGACTTTGCCCAGAAACCCAATCGCACCAAGGAGGCAGAGAGAAAGTTAACGCAGATTGTCGAGGATATCCTGTCGTTATTAGGGTCGGTGGCGTCGTATGTGTGGTACACGGCAATTACGCAAATACTTTCGAGAATAGTCCACGACCACACGCCGTCGTTTGTAAAGTTGGCAGCGATTGTGGTGAAAATAGTTTCTGATTACCCCCGGCACGGCTTGTGGTATGTGCTTTCGCACGAGAACTCCAAGGACCCCAAGCGGCGAGATCGGGTGAATACGATTTTGCAAACGGTTATCCAGGACAGCACTGCCCAGGCCAGCATGATTGAGAGTGCCAAGAAGTTGTTTTCGAGCTTAATCAAGATTGCCAGTTTGAAAATCTCAAAGAGTTCACGTACGAGGCAGCTTTCCTTGGCCCACGACTTCCACGTCACCAATTTGAGTGAGCCGTGTGTGGCACTCGTTATCCCTGTGCGGTCTAACCTTGAAATCCGGCTTCCCAGCAATGACGCGGTTAAACATAGCGCCTTCCCCAAGTCAGCGTCAATAACGTTTGACGGATTTGATGACACCGTGAACATCTTCTTTTCTTTGCAAATGCCCCGGCAGGTCACAATCAGAGGTTCTGATAACCGTCCGTATAGATTGATGGTTAAACGAGACGATACCAGGAAGGATGCCAAGGTGGTTGAGTTCACCACCATGGTTAACCGGATTCTCGCTGCCAGTTCTGGGGCCAGGAAGCGGGGATTGAACATACCCAACTATACAGTCATGCCCCTCACGGAAAACATGGGAGTAATTGAGTTTGTCATTGACGTGCAAACCATGAAGGGGATCGTATCGGAGCAGCGACGGAAGATGGGCCGGGTTAACAATGAACGGAAGATATTTTCCAAAATAGACCAAGCACAAAAGCTTGTGAAATCAGCCAAACGGGCCAAGGATCCCCAAGCGTTGGAGAACTTGGTGAGTCTCTTTAAGAGGGTGTGTACTGACCAATCTCCCGTATTGCACAACTGGTTTGTTGACCAGTTTTCCGACCCCAGTGCGTGGTATATGGCCAGGAACCTGTTTACGAGAACGGCTGCAGTTATGTCCATTGTCGGGTATATCGTGGGGCTAGGTGACCGGCACTGTGAGAATATTCTTTTCTTCAAGAAGACGGGGGCGGTGTTGCATATTGACTTTGACTGCTTGTTTGAGAAGGGAGAGACGCTACCTACGCCAGAGATTGTTCCGTTTCGGTTGACGCAAAATATGGTTGATGCGATGGGGATATGTGGCGTGGAGGGCACGTTTCGGATTTGCTGTGAGGTTGCTGGGTCGCTTTTAAGAGACCACGAGCAGCCATTGATGAATATCTTGGAAACCTTGTTGTACGATCCATTATTGGATTGGCGTACCTTGCAGAAGCCGGGGGCCCATTTGGCGCGGGTTCGAAGAAAGATCCGGGGGTTGGTTAACGAGAAGGAAGGGTTGCCGATGAATATCCATGGACAGGTTGACGTTTTGATCCAAGAGGCCACCTCGGTGGAGCGGTTGGCGCAAATGTACATAGGTTGGTCGGCGTATATATAGGAAAGGGATGGGTACCTAATCGAATACACAGACCCCATTATATACAATCCTGTACACAGACCCCATTATATACAATCCTATACACAATTAGTTGGTCTACTCAATTAGTTCCAATTACTTGGGCGTGGTCATTTCCTTTGTAAGCGTTTCTTGTGGAGTCAACTCTTCTGAGTGCAACTCATTCTCCACTAGTATATGTGGGACGGTCTCTGGCAAGTCTGACGGAGGTGCATCTTCTGGGTTTAATGATGGGGATATCAATGGTGGAGATAATACCGGCAGGGAGAGCACTGGTGGTGGTTTTCTAGATAAACTCTTCTTGGGCTCTACTGGGCTCGGTTGGGTCAATCCTACCGTTGGCTCGCTTGCCAAGCCCACAGTTGCATCACTAACAAACAAGCCACTCTTGATCGACGCATCATCCCCCGATAATACCGACATGGCGTCCTTGGGGACGGACCATTTCCCCAAGTCTTGGTGGCTTCCATTCAATTTGCCGAAATCGTACGACGGCTTCTTATTCGCTCCAGTTTCAGCTAGCTCGCCAGACAGCACCGGGGTTATATCGCTGCCTAATGCCGCCGACGAGCCGCGTGGACGCCGTCGTCTCAGAATCATTTCCGGAGGCGAATAAGTCTCGTCCTGCTTAGCCTTATCATCTTTGAAGTACCACTTGCCAATTCTCTTGAGGGTATTCAACGTTGTTGAAGGACCGTTGGTACGCTGCTGGGTGATTGTAGTCAGCTGTTGGTCTGGAGATTGGTGTAGGGACGAACTTGACGGCTTCTTTTTCATGCGTTTTGATAGGTCCGTTAACGTATTGGTTAGTTTGCCTTTCTGGTTCATTAGCTTCGACGATAAATCCGATTTCGACTCGATATCATTTTCCGACGCTTCGTCAATACTGACCATATCAGCAGTGGATGTAGTCTGTGCTGCTGAGCTGCCCGAATCGGAATATTTTGTGTCCGAGTCCTGGGGTTGTTCCCATACACCCGCTCTATATAATTGGTTGGTGGTTTCGTAAAACACAATATCATCCCAATGAGGCAACACCAAGCTTTCTCTTACCGCCTCCTTGAGCTTCCTCTCCATATACCCGGTTATTAAATTATATGACAACTGCCGGGAACTGATTACCGGTTCTATTCTCAAATTCATTGTTGGTTCCACCTCGTAGGAATACCAAACTCTACTAGTGGGCGGAGGTTTCACCTTCACCAACACTGGTCCTTCAAACCTCGTGAGGGTGACTCGTAACAACACGTCTACTGTGCTATTGGCGAACTTGGCTCCGAGATTGATATTGGCTTTGGTAGAAATGGTCACTGAAAGACCACCAGTATACGAAACAAACGCCGATAAGAGGAGTGTTCCGTCTGGGTTTATCTCCTTAAGAGCTGGGTAGGTTAATAACGGTGCCGAATTACCGGGAAATATATCCCGGATCTGGAACTCGTCTAGAAACCCCGGTTTCTTTAGTTTATTCAACTTCTTTCTCAATTTCGTATGGATATACTGCTCCATTTCAGGTGTTCCCTTCATGGCGAGAAACATACGGCCGGTTATAGCATTTAGCCACTTGGTTTGTATGTGGCCCTCAGAGCTATAAATGGCTTTGATTAGGTTGATCATATTGTTAGTTTCAAAGTGAAGAGTCTTGGCATTGGTTACTGGGTTTAGAGATGGTGGTAATTCCGATTTTTCCATTTTGGTAGCGAGGATTAGTGCAAAGTACCAGTCTTCCTTATCGGAGTTGATATCGCAGTAAATAAAGATGGAGCCCTTGGGACAGCTGTCGCCTTCAATCTTGTGTGGTTTTATTAGAGCAATGGCAGAGTATTTGGTGAACAATTGTGCTTCCAGTAAATGTCTTGGCCAGAGAGTTACGAAATAAGAGGAAAGAAGAAATACCTGCTTGCACTCTTTTAGCGATTCGTCTCTATATAGGAATAGGTTCCCGTGCTTGAGTACGGCGTAGTAACGGTGTCGACGCTGGGATGATTTCAATTTTTCCGGCAGGGACGTCGATAAGGACGTGGCAGTTGGTGGAGTTGGTTGCAGTGAAGCTGGAAGTGAATCGTTGATATCTGTGCTTTCGTCATTGTCGTTGTAGGTGTCGGCAAGCTGGGAGTTTGATCTACTCATCCCTCCCATAGTGTAATCTTTATTGACTAGTTTGTATAGGGCACTATAAGCAGACTTTGTATCGTTTGACTCGGTGATTGGCTGGGTCAGAGCGTTGATTTCGTCGATGGACTCGAAGTAGTCCATGGTTACCGTTATCCAGCCACATTTGTAAGCTTCAAGGCCGGACTTTTCCGTTTCTTCGATCTCACCAGCTTTTAAACTAGGCGGGGTTTCTTGTTTGAGGGTGGATTTTGGGTGGAAGTAGATGAATAGGAAGAGGGCTCCGGGGATAAGGGTGGTCCCGCCAAGGATGTATACTAGAAGGAAGGTCACCAATCCCATGGTTTTGTGGTGTTATACAAACAGGTGGCGAATTTATTGTGGTGGGATTAGCTTTCTGGGGGCGAATATTAAATGCCACGTTGGTGTTATGAATGGTTTGGTCAGTGTTACCCCTTGCTGCTCGCAGTATCCGCGAGAAAGAATAGTCTAGCTGGTGTATCTGTGTCGAAGGTCCAAGGTTGTGTGTGTGGTTGTGTGTTAATTTAGTAGCCGCAGTTTTAAGGCATATTTTTCGATTGCCGATATCGCGAATTCTCGGTTACTCTTGAACACGTATCAAAACACTGTTATCCCAAATAGGCAATCTAGGATTTTGGAGCCGCTGGAATGGCGGTGGATTGGCGGTGGTGTCTATCAACAGGACATACCAACAGGACATACCAACAGGACATACCAACAGGACATAGCCTTAGCCTGCCTTCGAGACCACGTGAAGAAATCCATTTTGAGAATAAACACGAGCTACCATCTGGAAACGTGTTTTCCCACCGGGTAAATGTTTAGCTTTTCCCAGTGTAACATCACAATCCAGGCCCGTAACTATAAACATATATCCCCGGGGATGGTGGGCTTCTAACCAGACATGTTTGCTCCCTTACCAACGTAAGCCTTTCTATTGGCTGGACAATGTATAAGTATTTTTTTTTTTTGGTATTCCAAAGGCGGGCCAGTCTTAGTTGGTCTAAAATCAACAATGCAAAAAGTCTGGTACACTAAAGTTGTTAGAGTAAATATGCACAGCCATTACACAACCTAGACCGAATACATTACACACTGGCAATTACGTACACATGCCACTTTCCTACACACGCCACTCTCCTACACTATCTATTACAAGCACATTCCCTGGTCAAAACCATGAATATTGAACAACACACTAGACAAGACAGAGAGAATCGCCATATGCACATATAAAACCGAGCACGGCAACGGGTATTCAAGGTTTTCTCGGCTACCTTAACAAAAGGGAAAAACGGGTTACACACAAAAAGGGTCGGCGAGGTGATTTTGTGACTCAGTAACATTGACACAAACAATCACCAATTTTGCCATTTCTTCCAGCAAATAGTCTTGTGCAGATTACAAACCGTTAGCACCAGGACAATGGAATGTACGTAAGTCAACCTAACCCATGGACACAAAGCGGTGCTGTGTCTATGTTTGACAACAGTGGGTTACGTTTTGCTTTGTTGGGAGTTATTTGTGCCATGCAGGTTCCGTAAATGTGAAAAATTTTTCACGCTTTACATTTGTTAAGCCTTGGAGCGTAAATTAACCCAGCAAGCAAAAATACTTCCTGTTTGTGTAACAACTTGGAAGACTATAGTATGCAAGAGCAAGGTTTCTGTTACCGGCGCGTACCGAGAATTAGTTAAGCTTTATTGAAACAGGCAGGGGGAAGGAGAGGAGGAGGGGGAGAGGATATTTGTGTTGGTTTTTCCTTGATATGATTTCTGGGTATCGCGAAGCCGATAAGCCGGGAGTTTCACAAATGAGTAGCCCCACATACCAGTACCTCTGCAAACCAGTACCTCTGCAAACCAGTACCTTTGCAAACCAGGACCTCCACAAACACTGGCGCAATTCCTTACCTCCCCTTAGTCAGTTCTATAAACAAATTGCCTTCCGTGCAGGGATAATGTAGGTGGCAATATGTGCATACAATTGAAAAAAAAGAACCAGAAAACAAACGAATCAAAAAAAAAGAGAAAAAATAACTCTTGGCCCGGTTTTATTTTTCCAGCTAAACGGTTCACACTACATTTTGTGTTTTGACATGCGGTTCTAAACAAAACAATTTCTTCATCTTGATGAGACTAACTATTATACACGAACGAAATAAATAAACACTATATCTGCTAATATAGGACTTTGGAGGACCCCCACGGTGGAGTAACTCAATACCCACGGAAAATTCTCAATCAACAGTATTAAAAACCATACCGATTTCTCTTGGTTAGTTCCTCCTAGTGTTCTGTCTCATATTTTGAGAAAAAAAAACTAGAACGAATAAAAAAAAACAATTAATAATTAAAAAATTGAAATAAAAATAATTTATGCAAGGATTGTCAGAAAATAAAATCTCTCTAAGTGTTTCCGTTTTTGGAACACAAACGAAAAAGCTTTGTTTTTTTTTCGCTCCAAGTATGTCCCTCTCTCTTACAAGAAAAAGTCATTAATCAAAAAGTTCCCTGTTGAAACCATTTCACTGGCTCGACCAGTTAATATGGATCTCTTGTTCAAGACCTTAAAGATATCTTCTTCCTGCTGGGCTGTGTACCCACCTAGCTGTGTCGTCGTCATGTTATAATCGTTTGATGCTAGGTTGAGGTGGTTCTGGCGATAATTGTACATCTGGTTGATCTTTGGTATGTACAACGAAGCACTAGAAGCTATTGGAGACTCTATAGGAGAAGACGACTTTGGATCCTGCACATCTTCGTCTTCATCCTCGTCACCATACGAAAAGTAGTCGTCGATAGTGTACTCCTTCTTCGACATGCCAAAGTTCACATTCTTGAAAAATGGTACATCGTTCTTGTGATTTATGGGGGTGGTTGGTTGTGACGACTGGTCCTGGGACGCGGTATCAAGCTCTTCTGGCTTCTGGCTATTCAATAATGCAAATGTGTCCTTATAAGTTCCAGTCTTCAACTTTCTCAAGTAGTAATTACGGATATTGTCTTGCAAGATCTTGGTAAAGTCCACTGAGGCTATTTCATTAGTTTCCTCTTCTTCCTGCTCTTCTTCAAGCTCACTTTCTTCGGATTCCAAGTCCAGCAAAAAATCGTTATTAATGTTGGTCAAGCTTAAGAGCTTCTCCACGGGGTCTATTTTATCCGAGGGCTCCTCAATTATGGTTTCGTCGAGCTTTCTCCTTTTGGTAGCTGGTTCAGCGTCGGAGATAGTTGTATGCGAGCGAGTAGTCATGGTCATTGTGGTACAGGATACAAGTGGCAAAAGGTATAATATATGGGACAAACTATGGACAGCAAGAAAAGAAGCAAATGTTAAAACAGGTGGTTGAGTGGTAAGCGGACAACCTGGTACAATTATAGGAAGTGAAAAAGAATTGTCTATGGTAGGACTAATAGTAGCGGTACAATAGTGCGTTATAACGTAGGGCAATAGATGACTGAGAGACTGAAATCGTAGGCAATAGCGATTAACCGAGCGACTTACTTCTGCTGAGTCAAAGGGGGGGGGTGGGGGTATGTGGAAATACAATACAAGTACGAATATGGGAAAGGTAGCGGATAGGCACAAACAGAGAGTCTCCAACAAAAAAATTTCACCTATGGGGAGGAGAAATCTTGTTTCCTTATATAGTTTTGAAATGTATATACAAAAAAAAACAAACGTAGTTCCTCCCTTACATAGAAAAAAAAAATTTTCACGCCGCAAAGCTTAAAAAAATATTTTCCTATATGCTAAGATTATTTTTTTCCTTCCATACATGAAATTATTTATTTTCCGTAAAATCCAAATAGAGACGCAGAAAATGCGCCAGACAAAAAAAAATAAAGTGAAGTAGAATATGCACCAAAGATAAAATTACAGTAAGAAAAGATCCTAAAAAAAAAACAAACGGAGTGCGAAAAAGGGCCAAGGACAAAAAAAAAAAAAATAGGTAAAAAGAAATTCGAATTGCATGCATATTTTTCAGAATCTCAGCCAGATCCAATATGCATAATAATCCTGTCATACATCCAAAGTGAAATAATAATCCAGATTTGTCATGGGTTTTCAGCGTTTTACTAACAAACACGCCTTACCAGTATAAGAACGAATGACCAAACCGGATTAATAACGTACCATAACAGGAAAAGTACAAATTTCAGTATGGAGATTCCTCGGCCTGTAGACTTGCTAATTGTTATTTTCCAATTAGCAGACTGGGATTTGATGACTCCCTCCCCCACCCAGTCTGGCGTGTAGTCCTCAGTCATTTTCGTATGTAGCGGAACGTTCATTTCCACGGATAGCACCACGCCAGCAACGCTTTGCACCAACTGTTCTTTTCTTTTTCGCGTCCGCCAGATCGTATACATGAGAACAGGCACTGTTAGTTCTCGTATGTGAGCCCGTTCGTGCCCTTCTGTGAGAGTTTATTTGCCAAGGTCGTTTGGGAAGGTCGTTTGGGAAGTTTGTGCGTGAGGGTTTGTGTGTGAGGGTTTGTTTGTTTGTTTGGCTCGTTTCTTTCTTTCGTGTACAGCTATCGCGACAACCAGCCTTTCTGATTTCAGTGTTTGTATTTAGTGTCTCGTCAGTCCTGTCAGCGCTAATCTACACTATGATTCTCGTTTGTACGCTCGTGGTAACCCCCCACCTTCTATGGGCTGCACTTTTGCGCTCTTTCTGTGGTTGTTTTTGCCATTATTTCTGGTTTAGTTTAGTCTGTATTGCACCCAACATCACCACTGAAACAGGAACTAACCTTTTTTTTTGTGTGTGTACTTGGACGCAAACGCAACTAGACTAAAGAAAAAAAAAATTTTTTTGTTATTCTTGGTTGTATTTGGCTTCCTGTTTGTGTGACTGGATAATATTTTATTTTGTCCTGCACCTTTTTCCAGAATAATAGTCGACTTTGTCCGGTCCCATTTTCCAGAAACAATACGAGCTTTCCCATAGTCGTCGTCGCCGCCGCCGCCGCCCCCTTTGCTGTCATAACTTTTCTTTTGAGCCCCACCCATAAAATACAATCCAGTATTTCTTTTTCTTTCTGCATAAAGCGCACGCATAAACCAAAACAAAAAAATATACAAATCTGCGGACACTCTTCCGGAAAAATACCTCCTTGTTCCATGAAGTTTCCCGGGTGTTATGCAGTGATGTAATAGAAATGGTACGATCTAGCACGAAAACGCTCCCCACCGAATTAAGACATACCAACAACAACTTCCCACGAACAACCCGTATGGTCCGGACAGGCCGCTGTATATCCACATGCGTCACTGCCTCCCCCCTTCCCCACCAGGTGCCAGTCACAATATTCAAAACAGATCCAAGGTTGCTGGTGGTATTTGTGGCTATTTATCCGATACAAGAACAAAAAAAAAAAGCTTATGTCCCACACAAGCATACCCATGCACCAGGAACTATCCTGGGTCCGGCACCAGTTATTTTATTTTTTTTTTGTTCCTTTCTCTCCCCTCTCACAAGTGACACTCCTGCATATGGACAAGGTGGCAAAAAAATACATTATTATCTTGACGCACAGGGGGTGCGAAATAGTTTCCAGACCCAAAAAGCAAACAAACCTGTAAACAAAGTCCGAGATATCGGGAGAGGAGAAAAAAGAGACAGCGAAAGAGCCAAAAAAAATATACATCCCCAAGCCCACCTTCAGGTATGTACTGGTGGTATTAACACTTATATGTATTTAGTAATATGGGTGAGAAACACTCGGTGGCCATCCGCCCTTGCCACTATCTCTTAAAAAACCGCACCACCACCCAGCTTCAGAAAATGCAACCTCTCACCTCGGTAAAAATGCCTTCTCCCCCCCTCCTTCTCCTGCTCTAGATTTCTCGTATAATTCACATTCTATTAGTCCATGACCACGTATCTAGACCTTTTCTCGGAAACGTCGATATCTCCAGTTTTCTTACATGACTCCTTGTTTTCTATTCACCCGTTCACCCCCCACCTCTCGTATGCCGCAAAACTGGATATGCCGCAGTGTCTTCTTTGCTGTGGTCATAGAGAGTCCAGAACCAAGCACGGTTGTTTTCTATACCCTTCGTCTGTTCTTTCCAATTTACGTCTGATGTCACACCAGATAGGAAAACTAAATCCAGTTAAAAAAAAATGAATGAACGGGGCGAAGGGAGGAGAGAGGTACGAGAAAGTAGAGGGGAAGAGGCGTCAATCTGGAATAGTGGAGTCTATGGGGCGTTGGCTTTTTCCGTCTTCCAGTATAATCCTTAACGAGCAGTGTTCCGTTATCAACTTATCACGCAAGAATCGCCTCTTCCCCCTTGTAAGTCTGTAAGTCTCGCAATAATTCTGGACAGGGGGGGACCGTATTGCCTATATGTTGCGATCCTGTGTCAGTGACCAGCAGAAACCAAACACGATGCTTCTTGGCAGTCGGTGAACCCCAGGGCATGTCAATCATTTCCGTTCCTTTTCTTCCGTAAAATCCGCAAAAAAAAAACATACATGACAAATCACCACTGGGAACAACGGATGGTACGATAACTGGGGGCTCGTCATAGATGTATAGACGGTGACCAGTATTGTATACTTAGATTGGGAGTCACCATAATGTTAGTCACGCGAAAACAATCACCAATTAAACCTCTTACAGAAGATGACACAAAAGATGACACAAAAGAATCGTGACACAAAGTGCACCTATGCATAGCTGGTTTTCTCAGTAGGAATAAAGATTGAACAAGCAAAAGGTGGACATTCGTGCAACTGTATCCTAACTAGCATGCTATTTGAGTTTTGTTCGTTGGTGAGGCCATTGTTTTCCTTTGTATACTTGTTTCGTTTGTTTACTGTACTTGAACCCTTTTCGTTATACCTGTTTTCTTTTTATTCCCTGCTTTGTTCCCTTCTTTGTTTCCATTCTTCCATACTGCAACCTCTGTATACCCCAGAGACACCTTCCCCTCGTGTTCAGCAATATATTTTAATATCCTAAAGGACAATTACCCCTAATTATATCCAGAACCCGCAACAAAATATTCCCTAATTTCAGGTCTGTTTTGGTTAGCCTGGGGGGACCTATTACCTGTCCCCCCTCCCCACAGAAACTGCCTAACTGGGTAGTAGCGCTCACCAATAGCCAACTACGGTAGAAAATACCGTTCCCCCCCACCACTTCCACCATAAGAAATAGCAATGAAACATGAAACATCCAGGCTGGTACGTTTGTGCGAGGGTGAAAAGAATAAATGGCATCTATGACGAGTAGGGGGGGATAGGGGGAGAGAATTGGGGCATTCTTACCGAAACCACCGGAGTATTGCAACAGTACAGCAATAAGGATATATACCATTTTCTTATCTTAATATACTCCCTCGTTTTTCCCTATTCATGAAATACACGTATTGGGAACTTCCTGCTCTGGAATCACGGGTTCCCCAACACACAATCACAATCACACACAGCTGAAATTGCCCTGACCACATTTCCGAGACGCTGAGGTTTTTGCTGTTTTATTTGTGCTCTTTGTGGAGGTACACTGAAATGAACATCGAAGTATAACAATTGCCATACTTACGCATGGTTGGCCCTTTTGCAGGTGAAACTTCTTGACCACACACACAACCCCAGAGTTGGACACTTCCGAGTTGAATTATTATTCACTATTTAGATGTAAATAATAACTGCGAATAATTTTTAATTTTTAATTATATCTCCCCCCTCGAATCAGTAGACAAGTCTACAACAATGCAAGGGGTGCAAAATCCTGCCCGTGCATGTATGCATGCTTCCCATTCACACCAAAACCTTGTTTCATGTCGAGCCATGTGCGGAGTAGCCAGAGTCATAATTATTTATTTTTTTGTGTGTTTGTTCTTCTCTCGTTTTAGACCGAGCAGGCTGCGTAATTGTATTTTTTATTTTCTGTATCATTGTCTATCCGAGTATCAACGCAGTTTTCCGTCGATGTTTCACCAGCTCTCCAGTATCAGAAATCGCTCTTACTCTCATTCACATGTGCCTGGACCTCCGTCATGGAGAGGGAGGGGACAATGACCGACTCATGTTACCCGTAGCTGATTTGCTCACCCAGTGCTCCAGCTGGCCAATCCGTTTCCGGAGATAATTACGATTTCACCCTGTTTTGTGTCACCAATCTGTAGTTTGCATCTTGCGTCAAGTTCCACAAAGCCAGACTCCGAACTGTCTTTGTTCACTGCCAATTTTTACAATACAAGAATAACCTTGCATTATCAAACAAAAAGAAGTTATGGAAAAAAGAAGGTTTATCTAGCATTCTTCTCCTTTGTGGACTAACGGAAATCTACCCTTCAATCTCTACCGAGCACACATGGCCTCGTCGAGCCCCCAAACTAGTCGCGGGCTGGCAACACAATTTCACGTTAGTGTAGGGAGAATTTCAAGTTGGTGTGCCAGCAAGCATATTTATGGAGGATGCACATCCAGGGACGATTAGCGGTTCTGGAACATGTTGAATTGGAACCTCTTATCGTGCGTCACAGGAAATGCTCTGATTAGATCTAACGGGTCACCACAAGCTGGAGATGGTGAATATTTTTGGTTTAACCTTTTCTTACGGAGAGGAGTAATTACTGGATATCCGCTATACTTAACGGCAATGCCACCCAGTGTGCTCGTATATGGTTGTATAGGTGCACGTTGTGACAACCTGGGTGTAGCATTCCTAAAGTAGTTTACATTGTATATTGCAAGTTTGCCGAAAGGGGAAACGAATATTCCATGCATGTTTCCACTACTGCTGTAGACAACCTTAAATAGTTTTATGACGTAGATATGGGAACGGCAATGAGTACTTTATCCGGTATAATTGTCCACTGCTATTCTTATACATTTAGTTTAGCAGAGTTGGTGTATTCTCAGAGACTGATAAGCAAACATAAACTAATAAGCAAACACAAACTAATAAGCAAACACAAACTAAGAAGCAAACATAAACTAATAAGCAAACATAAACTAATAAGTCCTCTCAGCTCAGTACACCAATACAATCGGGATCCCATACATTCTTTGTTTCCAAGTCCCCAGAAACAACACACTTCCATACTCTATTCATCTATCTTACTACTTTCATTTCCTATCCTTCACACTATAACATACACTAAACACTGCATCTCACTTCTCATGCTCCATGCCCGCTTTAATAACCCCAATGACGGCGCTGCTCTGGATCTTCTCATTGCCACCCTTGGAAATCCCATACTCAATATCACTCAACCCTCTTAGAATCGCTCCTCGGGTCCCCGCCGTCAACTCATACTTACTCAAGATCTCTACAAACCCAGTAATCAAATCAACCAACGCCAACCCTTTCACACTCTTGAACTTGTTTATCGTGATGTACGCCGTTGTCCAATCGTCCTTCAATATAGAATTCAACACCGTCTCTATATCTTGCGGGTGAGGAGCACCCACACACTCAAATATCATATTCAAATCAATCGTATCCTGCTCAGACTCCGTAGCACCCTTGCACGCTTGCAACACGTTCAATGCCCGTCTCATATCACCCTTGGAAAGCTGAAGCAATGCATCTAGGGCATCCTTGCTGATGTTCACGTTTTCTTTGATAACCACACCCTGTACCCTTTCCTGGATGGCACTCTGGTCAAGTGGATTGAACCGGAACCGCGTGCACCGCGAAATCAACGCTGGGTTAAGCTTGTGCGAGTAGTTGGCCAAAATACAAAACCGACAGTTCTTGGTGTACTTTTCTATAATCCTTCGAAGCGAGTTCTGGGCCACGTTGGTCATGGAATCGGCCTCGTCCAATATAATCAACTTGAACGTTTTGTTGTTGCTGAAGATCTGGCGCGTGCTGGCAAAGCTCTTGATTTGATTCCGAACAACGTCGATTCCTCGGTCATCCGACGCGTTCAATTCCAACACCATGTTCTTGTACCGAGGACCATAGATCTCACGCGCTAAGGCGATGATGGTGGAGGTCTTGCCGGTCCCTGGCGGTCCATAGAAAAGCAAATGCGGTAGTTTGTTGGTCTGGACGAACTTGCGCACCGTGGTGACAATCTCCTCTTGTCCATGAACGTCGTTTAGGGTTTCTGGACGATACTTTTCGACCCTGCGGCAATTTGTTAGTATGAAAGTGGGGGGGGGAGGGTAGTGTGACCGGCGTGATGATATACATACCAAGGTAAGTTATCTTTAGTTTCCACCATGGCAGGTGATTGATGGTTGATGGTTGGTGGTGGTGTTATAGTTGGTACAGTTAGGCATTATGAAAGAATTTTCTCCAGCGTGTCTGTCATGTGATAAGAGCCGCGTGACTTGTATGTGACTGTAATCACATGACATTCACATGACATTCACATGACTTTCACATCAGCCGCAAATTTGCAGCCGGTACTATACTACCCTAGTCTACCTATACTGATAGCACATGTACATACCCAAATACCCCAAAACTAAGCCCTACACAAGGTGGATGGCCACAACCACCGCCACAACCAGCCACGTCAACACACTTTTGGTGACACTGGCCCCACTCAGCGCCGGCACCATAGCCCCAACATAATTACAGGTTGGCCACTCCCCAGCAACCTGCCAGAAATAACTCTTCATAATAGTATCGTTCGTGGTGGGACACTGGAATGCGAAATCCGCAGGACAATCTCGCACAATGGCCTGGCAGACATTCACACAGGGTAACACCTCGTAGTAGTCCAACTTGGGAACCACATTCTCGTTAATAAACTCATTTCTATTGCTTACATTGCCCTGCGCCTGAGACCTGAACTTGTAACCGGTGATATTGCGGGTTGAGCACCTTGGTATAGTGACCGCACATAGCCAGTCCTTATAGCTCTGGGCACAGTCTTTGCAGGTTCTTACGTTAGAGAAAATCGCATCCGGAGACGTATCGCACGCAATCTGCTGGAGCGCATTGTTGAAGTTCGTGTATAGCAGTTTGGCCTCTCTATCGTACAATTCTTTCGTACCATTGACCCCACTAACCTCAACTCCTGGTCTGGGCACACTATACGCTACCCGGTCACAGAAATCCAAGTCGTAGATCAACTCGCACGCCTGACTCTCCATCGTCTCAAACTCAAACGGGTGGTACACTGCTCCACCAAACATCTCACCCCCAAAGTTGGAAACAAGAAAGGCAACATACTTAGAAGACAGGTTCAAGCCAGAAATGAAAAACTGCTGCTGCAAGCCACCATTTCTTTGCGTGAAGCTGGTGGTGTACCCGTTGCCAGGCCCAATCAACGCCGGGCCATTTCGAACTGCACACCAACTATTATTTAATCCTTGGAAATAATTCTTAAAGCTGGACGGATAGACATATAGGGAGTAGTTTGAATCCTCGGATGACGTATTTTTGGGCGTGGTGGTGAAATTACCCGTGGTTATTAGTGCACTGGTATCGTCGGTATCTACAACTGTAGCCCAACTTCGGTCATCCCACTGGAAAACCAAGTTATACTGACTGGCACCTATCTGGTATGTCCATTCAGCCGACCTATTGGTGTTTTCTGGGGCCCTGACTGCTATATATAATACTGTTGGAGACTCTTGACCTTCAGTAGTCTCGGTGTCGTTAACGTACAAATCTGCTAGAGCCTGGAAATACCCATTGGTGAAGAGAGACATTTGTCCAAGCTCATTATTACTAAACATGCTAGCGTTGAACGAATAATATACCGCAAGACTAGTAGAGTTGGGGTCAACATTGGGAGGCTCAGTACAGATATTCCCCGTGAGGAAAATTAAACGTTCATAGTATTCACCTATACCTTTACTGGTATTGACGTTGAACGAATATTGGTTTACCTGTGATTGGACTATTGTACCGGCAATGGGATTGAATTCCTTAAGTCCGTGGGAATCGTCGTCGTCTTCCTTTACGACGATTACTGGTGATGTGTCATTTACTTGTGGATCTGGCGACACCACAATATTGTCTACTTGAATGGGCTCAATAGGAATGTCATTACTGACAGTTTGTGCTACATGTACAAACCATAGCAACAGAACTACCAGTACTATTCTCATAGTGAGCTTATCTATGAAGGAGTGTATTGGCGTGATCACCAATCCGTTTCAACTGGCTTGTGATGCAGAAAAAAAAAACATCACCAAAAGGAACCTCCCACCAGGTGAAGTAACGGTGATGGAGTAAAGGCAGGCAAAAAAATGGTTAGTAATGTGCTGGTGGGTGTGTATAACTTTCGGGAGGGGGGGTTGGAAAAAGAGTGTCTCCAAGAACCAATATATCTACCATTCAATGTGTGATGGGCACAATATGTAATGATGATGCTCTTCGTCTCTGGTGAATGTAATACAGCACGATATAAACCATATGAACAAACACCAACTCTAATCTCAGTCTATTCAATTAACAAACACCAACTCTAATCTCAGTCTATTCAATTAACAAACACCAACTCTAGTCTCAATATATCTATTCAATGAACAAATACAAAAGTCTAAGGGGAATACATAAACCCCTCTAAGTAAACAACTTCCAAAACTTCTTCTTCCTCTTCTTGGTCAAATCGTCGGCACTAGCACTTGCCTCGTGGTTCAACTTGACGATTCCAGGAATGGACTTCTGCGGCTGCAATTCATGACGATCCCTCCCATGAATGTCGTAACTCAAGGATTTCATCAATGTCTTCTTCTTCTTCTTGGTATCCTTCTTAGACTCCTTCCTCGAGGGCTTCAGTCTGGGCTTCTCTTGGTCAGCAAACTTCAACGCCGACAGTTTAGGGGGTGAAACAAGCTTGTCCCCATCCACCTGTGAAGTGGCACTCTCAGGCGAGGAGGAATTGGCTTGGGCCTTCTTCCTGTTCAATTGCAACTGCACTTGCACCTCCTTAAAACTCATCTTCCGTCCCTCTGATGGAGCAATCACTGGGTCCAATAGCGACTTGGTCTTGAAAGGAACCATGCCAAACGAATTCGACCCGGTTATAATCCTTGCCAACTTCGAACCCTCGCCTCGGAAGTCGGGGTCCACCTGAAGAATCTCCCGACACAACTCCGCCGACTTGTCCGAAACGAGTTTTGCCATATTGACGTAGTAATCTTCACTAATTCCGGTGTTTGAGGATTGCTTGATGTTTCTTACCACGTCTTTCTTGTACTCGACGTAGAGTTTGGCGATTTCGTCGTACGAGTTGTATGAGGACGCTGATGACGACGCATCTGATTCATTAGAAGTCTGTGATAGGTCAGAGTTGATGGAATTGTCGTCACCATCGTCGTTCTTGTCCTCCTCACCATTATCAACTTCACTATCAAAGCTCCCAGCCTTGTCACAGCCAGCCCCGCTAAACCGCCTCTCCAAATCAGCTTCAAACTGAGCCATATTAACCGCAGGCACCACAATCACCGGCAATGGGAAATTCTTAACTAATCGATCAGTCAATTTGGACGAGTTCCACGACTTTAACGGTGCCCCAGCCTTGGAGTTCGGCTTCGTCCCAGTGCACAATAAATTCGGCTGGTACAACCGACAGGTATCCTTCAACACATCCTTGGTTCTCCCAGCCACGATCTCCACCGTCACCTTGGCAATAACATTAGGGTTTATCACGTGGGAAATGTACTCCATAATGTCTATCGCTATTGGAAGGATGTACTCGGGCCGGGTGCGCTGTTTCATCCGGGAAAGCGGCGTTTTGTACGTGGAATACTTTGTCGGTGACGTATACGACGATTCCCGGCGAAATTTCCGCCGTTGCTCCAATATCTCGGCGTTAACCGCAGATACCACCACCACCGTATCTCCATCCACAATAAACTGACTAAGAATCCAATCGAGTGCTACCCACGTATGCATACGACCACTTATGTACACCACTATGGTTCTATGTGGGAGCACCGGTTTTCGGGGGAGACACTGGTTATTGTATAGTTTATCGTATAGCTTGTGTTTGTTGGTATACGAGCAGCACCTGTGCGTGGTGATAGGAGTTGATGGATACTGGATGTACTCGTCAGTGGCTGGTAACCCATCTACGGTATTCATGACATCGCCAAAGTTGTCACGGATCGGCGAGCCCCAGCTATCTCTTCTCGGCGATGCTAGCATTCCACCACCACCAGCACCACCAGTAGTTCCAGCAGCAGCGATATCACCACCCAACCGTGACGGACTCAAAGTGCTAGCACGTCCACGGGAACTGGAGTAGTAGTAGTTCGAGTACCCGGGAACGTTGCTTCCCTTGGCGTGGTTGATGTGGAACAAATCCCACCCCAAATCGTCGTTCCATTCCGGCACGTGGTCGTCATCACAGCTAAGGTTGATATCGTCGAAGGAAACGTGCTTGACAAACCTATCCAGGGTAGAGTCAGCGTCAGAAACGTCGAACTTGACGTGACGGTACTGGTCGGATTGTTTGTTTTCGAGAAAGTCAATGAGGTCGGGTTGTTCTTCTTCTGTGTCGAAACTGGTGGCTGAGGAGACCTTGGTTATTGCATGACGGAGGTGGTGGTGAGTGTCGTGGTTATCATGATGATTATGATGATGATGGTGGTGGACATGTACAGGACGGTTGGTGATCAAGTCTGTATCGCTATGGATTATTTGCGATAACGGTGGAGCAGTATTTCTATGTGGAAGTAGTGGCTTGTATATAGTTGACAGGGTCTGGGATGGAGTATTACTATGCACTACAATATCAGGAACACTTGAATGTTGGGGTCCTGGGTGGTGGTTTGACTGTAGGAAGGGCGACGGAGACTTATCGCCAACCAGTGTGGAAACCATCGAATCATATCCCGTCATGTTTCCTAGATTATTATTAGATAGCGTTACTATGGATAGTAGTTATAAATAAACGGATCAGCAGTGTCTTCTTTTCACCTTAATAATACCAGAAAAACAATCCAAAACCAGCACCAGAGAACGTTTTATTATAAAAATGATATTGGCTCAACACAAAGACTGAATTCCATAGGTAATAGAAAACTTGGCGGGAACAATATATGGTCAGAAACCTGGCCAGAATCCTCGGCACAGAAATGGGTTGCGGCTGGGAGGATGTTTTGTGTGCGTGGGCTAAAAAAAAAAAAGTCTCATAATCAACGAGGAGGGAGCTGGAATTCCAGTTCATGGCCATTGTATAATTGGGAAGTGGATCCGGGACTCGCTAATTGTAACCGTTTTTGATTGTTTGTATTATGGGCTGCAAGTGAGGGGGAGGTATCATAGATGTCTTTGGTATAGGAACACTATTTGTGTTTCCGTTTTCTCTTTCCATTTAGGCGTTCTGCTGTCAGTCTCGGCTGTCCCTTTCCGTATTCTATATGTAATAATGGCAATTGACATTGTAACCAGTTGACCCCCTTCATGGCCGCCTTTTCTGTCGATTTTAAGGTTTTGGTTCGTAAATAAATCACGCAGTTAACACATGACGAGTACCTGCGACCCAGGACCAGCTACACACCTGATTAACCTTATTCTGGACATACCATGATGTTCCATCGTTATGAGTTGGCAGAGGCGATAACCAAAAGGAAAAAAAAAATACCCACTAATGAGTTCCGTGCATAGAAAAAGCGGGGGTGGGGCAGGAGCTCAGAATACAACCCTGTCCGCTCCCATTACACCGCCTGGCCACGATTGCGAGTATATTCCTCGGAGAGAAATATGCTTAAGGGATAATTCCTCGGGGATTAATATGCTTAAGGGATAATTCCTCGGGGATTAATTGTGTAGGCGGCTGGCTTTATACTTTATTCCCTGTTTCCCTTGGCAACTTGTGTTTGTGGCAACTAAGCCTGCAGTTGAATAGGGAGAAAAGTATGCCCTGTCAATATCTAGTTCCACCTTCTCTACCGTGCATAACACTGCATGTAGGTGTTTGGTCTCCGGTCTGAGGCTCGTCCCGGGGAATCCCTCTTGCCCCGGATATGCGTCTGCATATTTGCCGTGCTCTGGTTTGTAAATGCGCTCGGAAATACGAAAACAGTCCATTCATTGTGCGACAATTTTGCACCCAATTTTGCACCCAATCAAACTTTCTCCAATAACCCTTCACCCCCCAATAACCACTCTGGCATCTCATCACAATCATTAATTACAGTATACACACACATAAATATCCCGCGGACATAAGACCCTACAAGAAATTATCGACAAAGTTATACTTAAACTTGGCAAACCCCTTCAAACTGTCGGCGTATCTCTTCTCCTCTAGCTCCTCCTCGCTCTGGATATACCTATCGGTATCAAAATCCATGTCGGAAAACTTGACAAACTTGTCCTTGCCCCGGCGCATGATTAAGAACCAGAAAAGATAACTAAGCGGGAAAACCCCCAACTCCAAGTAGCTCTGGAAGAAATCGGAAACCACAAACGGATGGATAGTAGACCATCCCTGTACAATGATAATAAACCCACCGAATAACACCACAAACCAGGGCCCATATGGGTACGTCCAGTTCTTGTAGAGCAACTCGTGGGCCCGGCCTTGCTTCTCGATTCCTCTCCTGAACCGAATGGAAATAACAGCAATGACCCACCAGGAAATAAGATTGGAAAGACCAACAATAGCTTGAAGCCACGACCATAACGTGCCTGAGCCGACAAAAGCCAGCCCAAAGCACAACCCACCAATAAGCCAGGTTACGATAACCGCCACATACGGGATTTTCCACCGGTTGAGACGGGTGAACACCTTGGGGAAGTATCCCTGGCTGCCAAGATTGAAGGCAAGACGGGACCCGGCAAATAACGCATGGTTACCAGCAGATAAAATCGACGTCATAATAACCGCATTCATAAAACTACCAGCGCCCTTAGCACCGACTCTTTGGAACACAATCGTGAACGGCGAGGTGGCAACCGTTCCGGTCAGAAGATTGGGGTAGTCGTAGGGAACATTCATACCTATGAAGAAGGCGGTAAAGAGGTAGAAAATCACAATACGCCAAAACGTGGCCTTGATGGTTCTGGGAATAACCCGCACTGGGTTTCTGGTTTCCCCAGCAGTAAGCGACACCGACTCCAACCCACCAAACGCATATGCAGCAGAAACGAAAAGGGAACTAAACCCACGGAACCCATTGACAAATGGCGCATCTCCGTGGCTCCAGTACTTGAATCCTATATATGTGCTGGTTTCGTTTTTGCCTACATTGCACACAATGGAAATGATGAAGAAAATGAGAATGGTCACCACCTTGAGCAATGCCAACCAGTATTCAGTCTCACCGTAAAACCGAACGTGAAAGACGTTCAAGAACAAGAGCAACACCCAGAAGATGAGCGATATGACCCACCAATGGAAATCGGTCCAGTACTGGAAAATCAACTGCAACGCCGTCAAATCCCCAGCCACCGAACAACAGTCGTTAAACCAGTAATTAAGCAAGATGGCAAACCCAAGCGAGTCGTTACCAAATCTTTTGGCGTAGACTGTGAATGACCCGGAAACCGGGAACTGTACCGACATTTCCCCAAGCGAAACCATCATAAAAAATGTCACCAAACCGATAATGGCGTAGTTGATCAAAAGCGATAACGGACCACCCTTGACCAACATCTTACCGGTACCCAAGTACAACCCTGTGCCAATAACCCCGGCAATTGTGATCATGTTAACATGACGTGCTTGTAAAGAACGGTTGAGTTCTTCGGTGTGCCGCACATCCTGAAAAGAGGCGGTACTTATATTTGCCAACTCCAAATCTTTGGAGATGGACTTGTCCTCTGCACTAGCTGACATGTTTGAGCAATCAGTAGGATGTATATGGCAGAAGAGTGTAAAAGATTAGTGAAAATGAATCAGCTTAATCAGAAAATGAATCAGCTTAATCAGAAAATGAATCAGCTTAATTAAAGGAATATCCTCCAACAAATCCATTTCCAAGGGTCCAGAGAATTCCCGAGGTTTATATATACCCATGAATCCACCTTAGCTCTGATGAGTATCTCGTGAGATACCCTAAGTGAAGAATTTAACAATAGATGAGAAATAAGAAAAGATACGCAAAACCCACAATTTACTCGCAACCATACTTAGTGATAATGCCGCATGGCCGCAAATGGCCGCAAATAATTGAGGCTTCATAGTGGTAGAATTCCGAAATTAGTGTCAAAAGAAATATTGGAAACATGACAATCAGACACTGGGATTGTTACCCGATTAGTTTGCGACATAGACGATGCCATTAATTGTGAATATCCTCGTTTTCCACTGCTTTGTTCAGTCCTAGCCATGGAAGTGTGTCAATGTTACCAAACGAAGCCTGATAGAAGCAATGAAATTCGCCATACTTAAGGGAAAGGAAGAAAAAAAAATAAATAAAAAATAAAAACTTCTGACAATCACACCTTTTCACGTGACTCTGTTTTAGGATGATAGTGGGAAAACCGCCGTATGAGTAGGGAAACGGGTAGAGTCGGTGATTGCTGGTTGTATACGGGAATGGGGCCTTTGGATTGGGAATCTTCCCCTCTGTGGATGCTTTGAGTTTGGAGATGCCACATTGGTAGTTTTCCGTCGTTCGTATACTAGCAGTATAGTGATATCAGTCTGTTTGTATATTGTAATATTTCCCCTCTTGTTATAGTTACGATGTGGTTATTGTTACAGTGTGGTTGTACTTACGGTGTGACTGTGGGTATGCTACCGGTAACTTTACATTTACGGCACTAAGAAGGCGGCTTGGGATAGTTACTGTATCTAGTGTGGGATGCAAATTTTGTTAATCCGATTCCCAGAACATCTGCCTAACAAAACAAAACAAAAAAAGAAATTCCATTTTGTCCTTCGATAATATGAATCCATCGCTCAACCAACCTTGTGGTATAAAATAATCGCCAGGAAGCCAATAAGGAACAAGCTGGCAAAAAGGAAATGCGCAAACCCGGAATCGAACCGGGGGCCCAACGATGGCAACGTTGGATTTTACCACTAAACCATTTGCGCTTTCAAAGTTGAAAATTGAATGTTCCAGAGTGTTTTGTTGGCTGGGTAGGTTTTACGTTTTGCCGGCTGTAGGAGCCGTTTTCTGATCTGGAGACCATGGTATTTATATGGGTAATGCGATGTAGAGGTGTTGGGTTAGGAATGAGCCGGGAATAATGAGTAATGGAAAGGATATGAATGAGGATCCAGTATAATGTAACCGTAACTGGTGAATTGGAGCTCAAAGTTGGAGAAAAGGCGAAGTGGAGTAAATACGTGTGGTGTAATACCTATTAGCATCGTGTCTATTCGAAAGAACTGTATCAGTGGCATGGTTAACTACGTGTTTTTGATTGTAGGATATTTCATGAAATATTGCAAAAAAGTTTCACAAATGTAGAAAAAAAAAACAATCCAACTTTACTGACATCTACATTTGTAGACTACACTTATATTCACACCCAAGAAGTGTTGTTATACAATATAGATAAGCATTTAGATTGCTATAATATGGGATGGCAACTTCGGAACAACAGATAACCATCTTTCCATCCCTAGCCATAACACAAAGGGTCTAACCTTCCCAGCTGTAAACAGCTCTTTAAATACACCACACAAATGTATACCCGCCTCTCGTAGATAACCCGACCAATTTGCTTGGATAAACACCACTTCTATAACTTACTACTCCCATTACAGCAGCAGCAGCAGCATCACCACCACCACCACCACCAAGATGAGCCAAATTCCCAAAAATCCTTTCCGGAGATAATGCCAAACTAGGACTTATCCCCGCTAGGGAGGAAAACTAAAAAATCCCCAAATATAACCCCAGTGCATACCTGAAGCTAGTGGGCCGACATTTTTCCCAGTTGGCATCTACCTCCTCCTCAGGATACCAGAAGCCATAAAGACACCACCAGGAAACATTTCCAACCCCCCCCCTACAGCAAACTGAACCGGTACGTCGAGAATGTCGAAGGTTATTCAGAGAAGAGATAAACTCAGCGCTACCAATGATATTACCCATGCCCCACCCAATATCTCTCGTTCAGGACTAACTATGACGAATTCACCACCTCCACAACCACAGCCGGTAAATGACCCTATAGATAACAATGCAGTTATTATTTCGTCGTACTTGCTTAAAAAGTCGCCCACTACTAGACAGTGGAAGAAAAAGTGGGTCGTGCTACGGAAGTGCCAGTTAAGTTACTATAAGGACTCTGGAGAACATAAACCAATAAAAGTTATTCCCAGTGGTGATATATTGAGTTACAGCAACATAGCTGACCACCATCGTAACCGCTTTGCCATATATACCCGAGACAAGGTTATCGACTTAAAGACAGATGATATCGAGACGTATAACCAGTGGTTTGAAGGGTTGGAGGTGTTTTTCAAGAGCCAGAATTCCGAGGAGCAGAGGCTGGGGCGGGGGAGCGATGCTGATGACGATGAAGCTGAAGGTGACAATGATGAAGAAATGGAGAACGAACGTGATAGCACAGAAGCGTCGAGAACCTGGCAAAGTCGTGATCAGAGTCCGCTGGCCACTCCTCCTCATATACCTGTCCATTCTATACAACACCAGCGTTCAGTATCTAAACGCAATGTCCTTCTAGCTGATGCACCAGAGCACAGCATCCATTATTCTGCCGACGAGTTTAGCTCGGATGCTGGAGGAACAAGCGATGCGGTTCTCCCTACAAACTCCAAAGTATCTGATGCGTCATTTGTACCCATGGATGCTCCTCAAGAGGCAGAGGAGAATATCAAAAAGCCACCGGCTCGGGGTGGAACTAGTACTGACTCTAATGCACCAACAAAAGCAGCACACCAGCGTAAAGCCACGGCACCAGAGAAAATAGATGACCTAGAGTGTATTCTTGAGCAAGGGTCGCTTCAGGTGCTAAAGAAGAAGGTTAATCACCAATGGAAGAAGTACGATGTGGTTCTCACAACCCATAGACTTTCATTCTACAAACCCAATCACGAACGAAAGAGACCCAGACGTTCATTTGGGATTCTGGAAATCAACGACGTGATTGAACTCGACTCGTCCAGACCGTGGTGTTTATTGATAATTACCCCGAAAAAGCGAATTAGAGTCCGGTGTGAGAACGAGGATAACGCTACAAAGTGGTTTAGTGCTTTGAAAGCCGTGAGTGTGAGAGGCCGGAGCGAGCATTATCAAGTCCATGGCCAGAGTGTTGTAATTTCCGATGCCGAGAGTTGAAGGAGGGGTGCAAGAACGTGACGGTTTCTTTTTTGTAGATTTGGTTTGGTATGTATATACAAGGACTAGTTTTAATGCATTACAGTGTGTACGAGATTCCCTCTCATGGTATTACAATGCTCTATTCTACAAGGTTTCTTTACCCAACATTAGCACGAACAAAAAGACCGTATATACAAATAGCAAAAAAGAGAACACACTGGGCAACTACCCACTCTCACTTGTCAATGTAAATTCACGGATGCAGTTCTCCTTGCCCCAACACACCAAACGCACGTCAGCGTTATCTTTAACCACATCATCCTCGGAACTAATAAACTCCACGCGCAATAGGGACTCCACCGCCAACCTTTGTAGTTTTCCCAGGTCCCAGGTTTTTGTCTTCTTGGAAAAGCGAGATATGATATACTCGCCTGTGCTGTACAGTATAGCCACCAACACCGTGGACGAGTAGTCAATCAACACACTATCGAAAGCATGGTCAAAGTGAAGCTCGTGCACTTTAGATCCGTTTCTTAAATCAAAAATCTCCACCTGGCTTTCCTGGACAAGTTTTGAGAATGCCAATATCCAGTACCCATTACTGGCAAACTCCAACTTGGATATACTATGGCTAGTAGTAAACGAAGCTAGTTCCAGTTTCGTAATTATACTATAGAGATTAATGGTATTGCTGGTGCTCAATGCTAAGATTTCCCCATCCCCGTGGATCTTTGCATGAGAAACACCACCATCGCATTGGTTAACATACACCACCCTTTCTGTATCAGCTAGGGCCCAGCAATCACTACCAATGAGGATAAACAAGTCGAGTTTTGGGTGCAGCACGACATTGGAAACTGGGAAATCTATAGCTATGGAGTTTCCCGTAGAAAACCTCACTTCCCCACTCAACACCGCAACCATTAGCCCATTGTGCCCATAACCCACGGGACCAGTACCCGGATATATATCCCAGAGACGGGTCTCTGCCCCCAGCAAGGGAATTCTCGTTATGGCCTTTTCTGTCCATACTGCCACTTCGTTGATATCTAGAGCACGGCAGTAATCAATTGGCTTGATACTGCCGGGGAACGAAACCTGGGGATACTTTTTGGTTTCCACCAACGTCAATTCCACACCCGGAGGAACCGGGAACTTGATCTTTCGGGATTTATGAAGTTTAAACAACTCATCTCTGGCGTGGGCAATCAGCAGCAATGTTTCTTCAACATCGGTGACTTCTGTGTCGTTATGATTGTCCAGTTCAACTGATGGTTTTACGCTTAATGAAGCAGCCAACTTTTCTAGAGCGTCCCTGGCCTCATCCCGTTCCTTTATGGCCTTTGCTGCGACCCTAACGGCGGCGTCGGCACGATACAAAGCGGTGCTCAATTCTTCTCGAGTCTGTTGGAGATGTTTTCTTAGCGTGAACATTTCTAAAGCTAGGGAGTCCCATTGGTTCTGGAACGTTGCAAGCATCGCTGGAATCGACGTAGACGTCGGGGGAACTGGCGGGGTTACGATATTATCATACGGCTTGATGGGAATTAACTCTTCTGCAATGAGTGGTTCATTAGTGAGTGGGTCGGTGGAGCTGGTGGAAAGGTAGTTTAGTATATGTTTTTTTTCAAAGATGGCGCCGCTTTTGGGAGAAACCACAGGTTCAAGTGCACGTTCACCAGATATCGAGCATATCATCGTGAGTATCTGCAGTGATGGAGTGTTATTGGTGATTGAGTGTTATTGGTGATTGAGTGTTATTGGTGATTGAGTGTTATTGGTGATTGAGTGTTATTGGTGATGAGGTTGGTTTTGTTTTTTCTGGTGCGGATTTTTTTTCTCCCATAGTTCCAATAAGTAGCACCACGAAAAGCCCAGTTCAATGGTTAATGTAGCGACAGATGTTAACCATTAGAGGGGGGTTGATGATAGAATGATGTGTATAGAGGGATCAGGTAGTCAATCTATCACTATTGGCCGAGTTTGAGTGCACGTTTCCGAATCAGTCATCTAGTCATAGTGGTGGTTTAGTTTGTATGGCTGGATATTTGCCTAGGAAATTCCTCGCCGCGGTAGAACGAGATGGTCGTTGCCAAATCTAAGGTGGCTGGGGTGTAGTAGACGAATAGAAACAAACTAGCACTAAATGGAAGATAAGGATTATTATTTCACTAAAAGTACGATGGATTCATCGTATTGTAATCACATGACACTTACAACCGTTCAATTATCGTTCTGGTGGTGTGATGGGGTGGTTTTCGTGGTTGTTCTTATCCCAACCAGATCACAACCAGACTGGGTTTCGTTGTAGTAGGTGGGTTTTTTTTCTCTCCACCAAATATCTCGTGTAAGAGTAATGGATAGGTGTATTGCTAGGAGGAAGGAAAGGAAGATAGGAAGACTAGTAGATAAGATCTACTTGACAACACGGTAAGTGAAAGTGTAGCGGTATAGTGAATCGTTGAATAAATTTTGATCACCTTTGTAGAGTTTCTCAAACTGTAACTTTCGGAACCGTAAATCATGTCTCTACATGAGGATATGGCAAACTTGTCAATCTCCACCAAAATGCTGGAACTTCGGTCGCCATCTCCGAGTTCTTTGCTGGATGGGACAGAAACAGGATTGGGGGACACCCCACCACCTGGCAATGAAGAATTTGTAGTCACTAATGAAACTAGTCTGTTGCAAAGTACCACTGGTGATAGTTTGCTATCTCCAGCGGAAACTGAAGAAGATACTCCAAGTGGTATCGAACATGCCAGTTCTTCGGGAATCTCTCAAGGACACCGGGAAACCGATATAGACGAATCAGAGTATGCTAAATTCGCCTACGATGACCTGGATATTGATGGCAACTTTAACGAGGTTGTGGAGATGTTGGCGGACTTGTTTCCCACATTCACCAAAACGGAGTTGAAGCTCCGTTTGAAAATGACGGACTACCTTCCGTGGCTAATTGACGAGTTGTTTGTAGAAACCGAGTCGAGGGATTTATACGAACAGGAGCAACGGGCCCACGATGACGCTAGGGACAATGCTGATAATATCGAGTTTGACCGGGCCTTGTGTCAGTTGCACGAGATGTTTCCTGACCACGATATTGAGGTGCTTGCTTCCAGGCTACGCGAACAGGATAACAGTGTAGAGAAAGTATCGGAAGATCTTTTAAACCCCGTAACCAAGCCTGCTGGTACCAACAAACACCCTGCTGGTACCAGCAAGCACCATGCCAAAGAAACCAATCACTGGCGACAACTGTCGCAGGTTGTTGAAGAGATTGAGGGATTTTTGGGGACTGAGTATGTGGTGGATTCAAATGACATTCTACACTATGTTCGTGTTAGTGGCAATGATTATTATAAGGCCATGATTGGCGTTGTTACAAATTGCCGTCCTCAAAAGAAGCAGACAGTGCTGTTTGTAAAACTGGAAGGCAGAGTTCGTGGAGGCAGGGTTCAGCGAGGTCGGTCTGGTGGTACCAGCGTTAGAGATAATGGCACCAGAGGCGTAGAGACCAAACTTGTCACATCTACATACAAGTATGACCCACAGTCGGATGAAGCTTTAGAGTTGAGAAGCCTATACGAGAGTAATCTTGAATTCCAAGCTATCGGGATCCAGGTTTTCCGCCATGCCCTCGAATTCTACCAGGGGGACGTTTATAAGGTGGTTGACCTTGTTGTTAACTTGCTTGCTCACAAGCCGGTACAAACGCCAACCTTCATCTTTAGCACCAGACACGATAAGGACCGCTATGCCGACCTTGACCAGAAGTTTGCCAAGTATATCCACGATCGGGATTCTGCACCTTCATGGTCCAATGACGCGACAGAACGCAGGAAGTACCAGGCTGCGCTTAAATCCGGGGTCGTTGACTTGCACCAACTCCAGGTGCCGGCAGCGTTGAGGTTGGTGAAGATGGTACTATCGCACTGGTGGAACGAGGAGACGAAGTTTCGGGAACGGGAAGGAAGACTAGATAAGTTTGGTGACGGGGCCCTGACGGGACCAGTTAAGGTTATTACCGGGAGAGGAGTCCATTCAGCTGGCGGGGTTTCTATTGTTAGACGGGTCACCAAGGAGTATTTGGTTAACCACGGGTACATTTTTGATGAAGAGGCGGGAAGTTTCCTGGTGACGGGGAAGAGAAGGAGGTAGGGGTATGGGTGTGTGTGCAGCCCACCAGAGGAGTGTTCTATATGTAATAGTTTGTATAATGTAGAGTTTGCATAATCTATTTGGCAGACATGTACTGTACCGAAAGTAAGTCAATTGTGGGGTTGAGAAGTAACGGGGGAGAGAGTCTACACCGTTGTGAATGGTGCTTGTATGATTAACAAGCCAAACCATGCTGCGCGATACGCGTTACCAATCCCCATTATCCATGCAGATTCCACACCTTCTGCGACCAGAGTAATACAATAGATATGGTAGTATTGATACCACTCGGGGTTTGCCCCATAAAACCACCCCATACTTACAATCAGCAATAAAGCAGAAGTCCTCCCCATTTTCCCATAGGCTATAGGGAATACACGGTTTCAGACGCCATTTCCAGCACCAGCCATGCTCTTTGCCATTACAAATACCCTCCAATGGCAGAACAAGACTCTGCCGTAAACACCAACCGCAACCAAATACCCATCCACCTGCCAAGAAACTGAAATTCACACCAGCACTGCTTGTTTTCGCGGACAAGGACTGTTTCAGTTCTTCATTGTGCAGACACCACCCACATCGCGCCAATGTAGATTATGTTTATTACCCTTGCCATTGTTCATAGTCCCTATAATGAAGTATAAACCATTGTATGTGCAAGGCAATCACAGTGAAATTGCGTCCAAGCAAAAAAATAAAAAAAAATATTCGTATGGGTGCAAAAAAAAGCCGGGGGCTACTAATAACGCAAAAGAGCGTTCGTGCTGGCGGGTTAATACGCAATGATGATGGTTTACAAACTTTAACTTGCCCCACACTCCTAAATGGCGGTGGTGACGGCAAACAACTTGGATCGTGCGTTATGACGGATGCTCTTTGCGACATGTCGCTAACAAGTGGACATTAGTCTTTTCCACTAGTAGCACTAATTCTGTGGGGACGCCAGCGAGGCTAGAGATAAACTTTGAGGGCGGCGATTACCACCTGTTGATGTACTATACACAGTGGTAGTCAAGACACAACAGGGAGGATACATATTGTGAGATCAAAGGGTTAGTTGCACCAGAATGGCAAGCGGGGAATTCATGCCTGCACTCTTTTCATGTTCAGATAGAGTCTGCAATCAGTTTATACCAATTTGTAAACCACCAAGGACCGTCTAGACTACAAGTAGAGTATACAGGCACGGAGGGAAAACGTAAATACACAAGACTGGAGATTGGGGGGCTATAGACATGCAATGGGGGGAACGATAGAGCCAATTACGATTGGCCAATAAAGTTTATCCTTGTCTCTAGGTTATGGGAAACAGAATGGTTTGTGTCCTCTCCCAGCTAATGAAGACGAGCGACATTCCCTTGTCGCCAGTGCCCGTTTTCCATCAAACTATTGAAGAACCAACGAATCGAGAAACTACAAGCTGCCGGGGAGGAAGAAACGTCGAGCTTTTCCCTTGATATCGGAGGCTCTTTTAGTCATTAGTACATTACCTGCTGTGCTTCTTTTTAGCTTTTTTTTAGGAGGGAGAGGGAAAGTGGAGTTGTTAAATCAAATACATTAGAAATAGCACCAGTTTTTTTTTTTTTTTGTATACGGCTAACCGTGCCTGGGTTGCGATGTGGACTTGCAACCGCTCAGGTCTCCCAACCCGATCTACACTAACAGAGAAGGCTTCAACAACGAAGAGAGGTTACAGAGATGTGCAACACCATATACACATTCCGTGTTGATACGAGTATTCGAAACGAAACAAAAGAAGCAGAAAATAACACAATCAAATAGAGTAGACAGATACAGTTTAGTGTGAACTAGCGCGGACAGCCAATACTACGAAAAAAGAAAAAAAAATTTTTATTCTCGAAAAACAAACAACCACAAAAAATAATATACAAATACAATGCACGCAATAAAATAATCTCACGGTTTTCTGTATACATAATTTTTTTTTGTTTTTATTCCTCTTTGTAATTTTAATTTTAATTTTTTTTTTTTTTGGCTGAGGAAACTCTCACCTCTAGAAAATACTAGACTGTGGAAGGAAAATTCATAGCACATGGAAGGGTATTAAAAAAACCCCCCCTCTTCCGACACAACAAGAGAAAACCAAGACAGACACTTTACACACCGACAGCGTTTATGTTTATGTTTACATTTTAGCCAGAGCCAAACCCCCCTCCCTTCAGATAGACAGACAGACAGAACAACACCACGGACGCTACCAACTATATACACGCCAATGTCGGACTCTCTATTGTACCAACAACACCAACCACCACCCCAGTCCCCACGCGAGACTGAACAACCACATGACGAGCCGGCGACTCAGACAGCAGACACGAGTTCAAGACTGCATACACCAGAGCCGCAGGCGTCACCGCGGCAACGCACTGCAGCTGCAGAGACTGCGGCGACAGCAGCAGCTGAAGCAGCAACTCCAGCAACTCCACCAGCCGTGTCGCCGTCCCCAATAAGTCCAGGAATCCAAGAACTCTTGCACAAATTTGACGCGCTCACCGACGCGGATATCGCCGTGACGTCGCCGCCGCCTCCGCCACTAACCGACAGCGAGTACAACAGCTGTAAAGAGCAATTGTATTCGCCGGGACGGGGCGAAGTGGGCGCGGATCAGCTGTCGGACGAGGGTAGTTGCGACGTTGCTCTGGTGACGGTCACTGCAGATGGAACTGCAGACACTGGCGGCGAAATATTTCCTGAGACCGATCCAGACACAAATGAGGATATTACAGAGGAAGCTGCGGTCCGCATACACCATTCGCCGCTCCCTCGCATGCCGGGTGCATTCAATGTGTCTGCATTGAAGGAGAGGTCTGATTCCTATGACGAGTTGCGAAAGTCGTTGGACCAGGATGACGCAGACATGGAAATCGCCGACGAGACTGCAGTTCACTACGGCGGGGTTCCCGAGATTGTAGCTGTGGCGGGGCCAGAGTCGCAGGAGGAGCAACCGCAACCGCAACCGCAACCGCAACCGCAGCAGGAAGACACCACTATAACCGTCATGTCAGACATAAAAAATGGCAGCTCCTTTACCCAGCCGGACGGCAAACTGCCCCTCATTATGCCCGCATTGCACACACGAATGGAGGACCCCGACTTGCCTAAGCGACACTTTGAGCGCCAGGAAAACGGCAGTCCACGCACAACCACAGCCTCTCCGGTTGTGTCTGCAGTCGATGTCGAGCCCGCGTTGGCGAGCCCGTCAGAATTTGATTTCTCCAGCCCCATCCCCCCACGAGCAGACATAAATACGGAGCGGCTATTCCCCACCTGGAGCGGCGACGCAAGCGGTACGAGCGACTCAAAAAATACTGCCGACACAAAAAGCAATGCCGACACTCCCCACAGCCATGCAGACAAATTCTCACCCCAACCACCGCCACTACCGCAGTTGTCGCGCGTTGACACCCCCACCACGTCTGTCAATTCGACGCGTTCGCACGAAGAACGCACCGACCCCAGCACGAGACCGACACCCCCTCAGCTGCACCTGTTCTACAAAACACCCCTAGTTGACTCGTCGCCATTCCCAGGGCAAGAGAAGGCGAGGATGGCGTCCATCCAATCACAGTCCACCGTTGTGAGAAGTCCGTTGGCGCAC